>OX578147.1:53131055-53371055 GCA_951213105.1 Amaurobius ferox | reverse complement strand
ATATTCACTTTTCATATGTGATATCCTGCGATAAATTGGGTGACATCATTTCCGTGAATCTAGCTCCTTCCATTCATGAGAAAAGATACTTTGAGTAATACTTTTGTATTTGAACGCCAATAGTCATGTATCTGGTATAAGAATATAATTTTTAACGCTATAACGCTTGGTGAGATTTTGCGAAAAAAATTTCGGAATGTTGCTTACTTAGCGACTTCTTAAATGTCACCAAATTAACAAAAAAATCTCGTCAAATAGATAAAAATGTCACTAAATCAATGAAAATGACGACTAATTGAAGAAAATGCAATATCTTGGAAATAATATAAGTATCTACTATAAGAATGACATTTTTTTTAAACTGTAAAAGTAGTAAATTCATTGGATTATATAAAGAAAGTTATGTGTTGTCGACATCAGATTTTTTAACTTAATGTTTTGCAACTTCTGCATACATATTAAAAAATGCAAATTTTACTTTCTATTAATTTAAGATTGATTCAGGATGAAAGCGACAAGTAAGACATTTTATATTTTGATCTAGGGTAAATAAGTGCATTACATAGATAATTGTACACAGTGAAACAGAGGCACAAGGCTTATACATATGTTACTATCTTGATACTCGAAAAATGTCAAAGTCAAATTTCAGGTTACAATATTCAGGTTACAATTTTCAGGTTCAACTTTTCAGGTTATAACAATGCAGTTTATTAACTTCTACTTCTGGAGCTATTTGCAGCCCACCATCCTAGAGCGCAATAAATTAAGATAATAACAGCGCTGGTTCATGGTATACCTTCAATAACTCCCCTACAGTGATATAATAATAACGCCTTTAATAACGACCCGATTCTGTGTGTGTTCTGAAGCAATTCCAGACCTCAGTCAGGTATTTGCTTCCTACAGAACATAGTCGCTGTCATGTATGGAAAGTATATTGTTGCTGTTGAGACCCAGACCGTCCGACCTACCAGAAAGGTGTAGGGTAACCGTTTGGACGGCCGGGAAGTGTCACCCAATTTAGACAGGAACCCAGTAGGGGAGGCATCTACAGGGACCATACCCTCCTTCCCCTACCACCAACCTCTTGGAGGGACTTACGGACCTACATGTTTAACGTAATCGCACTTCGCATGAACACGTCGGCAGTTGTGGCAGCGTGCAAATCCAGCGCGGAAACTCGGGCTACCGCGCCCGAAATGTGCCAACAGCAGGCGGTGTTCCCAGGTGCTCATCCACCCAAGTACTAACCGCGCCCGGTGCTGCTTGACTTCGGTGATCTAACGAGAACCGGTGTTTTCAGCACGGTAGGGCCGTTGGCCGGAAAGTATATTGTGTCACGTGGGATTGAATCTTTTATATGGGATTATATTTAAAATTATATAATATGTAGAATTATATCCTGCAAATTACATATTTCGCTCAATATTATCAGTGTACCAGTGGAAAAAATCTAAAATCTGTATCCATGAAGTTTAAATGGTAGGCGTTAAAATATCTTTGAAATTCTTGAGAATACTATAATTCTTTAAGAAGTGTCACTAGTGTTAGTAAAGTATCACCTATTCACATTTTACACAGCAAACAGGAGTGATGTTCAGCGTATGTATTGTAATTTATGTTAAAATCAAATTTCCCTAATTATGTGTAGAATCAATATGTATATGTTCATAGTGTTAGAACAGTGTACAGAATATGGAATGAAAAAATTCCCTTTCGTTGTAGGAAGCCGAAGCTTTCATCGTTGGATAGCAGATTTGATAAATATTTTTTTTATTCAATGAAGAAGCTGTCGTATTGGACTGCGTGGGATGTTTTACTTACGTTGACCAAAATGCATAGTTTAAACATATTTTTCCGTACGAATATGTTACTTACTTTCTTTCGACCCAGACCATCCGACCTACCCGGAACTATGAGATATCTGTTTGGACGGCCAGGGCAGTGCTTCCCAATTTCGACCGGAACCCAGTGTAGGCGACCGCCACAGAGACAATACCGTCGTTCCCTGTCTTTAACCTATCATAAGGTTCCTCTCGGACCCACAGATTTAATGCGCCCGTACCACTTGTAGACGCGGGGATAGTTTTGGGAAGACCAAGGATTTGCATATACAACGCGCAAATGAATTTGCATATACACAATATTTACAACGTAGGTGATTATATAGTGATTAATCAGATACAAAAGATTTGGCAACCAGGCGCTCGCTCAATATAATATAATTCATGGGGAAGTTAAACACTGAAATCGAAGTAGCAATATATTAATTTTTTTTTTTAATGATTGTAACTTTTTTGTCATGCTTTAGTTTTTTGGAAAGCAAATCCTTGAATCATTTTTTGCACCCGATTTGCTATTGATAGAGCCCAGATAATAATTGATTTGAATTCAGCATGCAACTTCAACGGGAATTAGGAGTTCATTCAATATTTCCACCCTGGGATGTTTTTCAATTTCCAGTTTAAAAAAATTCAATTGTATTGAAAGGTCTATATCTCAAAATTGATGTTGCATATTCAGCATCACATGCTGATCGTTCGAGGCCGGAGGGCTGGCCTATAAAAGTTTGAGCAGCTGTTTCTCCAACAGGGAAGACTTTAATTTCAAATAAATTAAAAAACCGGAAAAGGTGATTACAGTGGTTTACAGGTTCCTGTGATTCATTTTGCGTTAAAATGTGGCAATAAAATCCTGAATACAAACATTTACAGAAAATCTGCAAAACCTTTGTTACAGCTTATTATGTACCCCCAAAGAGGCCAAGGGGACTAAAAGGTACATCCGCCATATTTCGCATTTCGACAGACTTAAAGTACAACATAGTCTACATTATTACATACCATACTTATCTTATTTTACAGGGTAATATTATATATTTATCTTATTATATACTTATTTTATTATATACAGTATTATTATATGCTTATCTTATTATAAACTTATTTTATTATACACAGTACTTACCTTTTTACAGTACTCATATTTACAATATTATCTATAGCATTCATGACTGTTCCTATTTAATATGTTAATAGAATATCATTTTATCTATAATGTGTTATTTTTCATTAGATTTATTATCTTTAAAATGGGTCTTCGTTCTCTAAATAAAACCACCCAAAAATTCATTGTATAATACGTTGTGGTGTGTATGAAGTTAAGCCATGACACTAGCAATATTTACAATTTCCTTATTATAATCCTTATTTGGTTTTGTACAAGTACTGGTTCGTAACCATCTTTTATTTCTCTACAATATTTATTATTAGTAAGGTTATGTAAAATATCTTTAAAATAAATATTATAACAACACTATAGTGCACTATATATTACATTATAGCCTGCATCAAGAACGAACATATTACCTTATAGGATATAAAATATTATTATTATTATTATATGCAGTATTTCCTTAATTCGCTATCATTATTTGCCATTAAACAACAATTAAAAATTACAATGTAACAGTAATGCAGGTACATAACACGACATATTTACACAGCAGTAAATGTTACAGCATCACTTCCTAGAGGAGGTAGCTTCACTAAGAATTTTTACTTTTTTTTTTTTTTTTCACTTAAAAATTTTATTTGAACCATCTATATTTCTGGATTAGCCAAGATAATCTTTAGATAATGATTGATATGGATTCAATATCAAATTCTTGTGTGAATAAAGATGCTTATTAAGAATTTTCAAGCCTAGTTCTGGAGATGTGATATTTGTTACAAAAATTTACATTTTCCTTGGAACATATATTTCTTAGTATCTGCTACAGATATAGCTGGGATGATGACGGACATGGATTCAACATTTAATTCCGGAAGTGGTAGGGTGTTCTATAATGATATCCACTTTCGGTTGAAACATTTTTTCTTAAAATATTTATTTCTCAAAATTAGATATAGATGCAGATGATGCCTGATATGAATGTCTGCCTTAGATGATACCTGGTATGAGTTTATAATTGATGTCCGAAGGAGGTTCGGTTTTACTAAAGGTTTCCACTTCTGATTTTTTTTTTCACTTTCTGTTGAAAAAGTTTTCTTGTAAAATTTTGAAGGATTGGCTATAAATAGTAATTAGGTGATGATTGATATGGATTCAGCATCAAATTCTAGAGGGTCTGGGGTTTCACTAAAGATTTACATTTGTGTTTTTGGAGATATCACTACCGGATTTTTCGAATTTTTGTATAACTGTACAAAATATGTATGCAAAAGATGAAATGTACACACTATTTTTCACTATATGAAAGCTTCTTCATATATTGCTTCTTTCTTCATATACTTTGGAACTTAGCTATTAATTTAGAGAATGGAAAAAAATAGTGTAAATGCCCAATTAATGGAGACTAATTTTAGCAATACATGTTTACTTCAATTCTGGACTAGCCTGTCTTCGTGTAAAACAAATAACCCTTTTCGATAAAATATGTATCACATTTACCATTGGTTATGCTATATCAGATCGTATAATCCGCATATTGCATGAGAGAATATCAAACCATAAAAGGGAAACACGCATTTACGCAATAAAAAAAATAATTTCAGAAATATTAAATATCTAATAACATTTATTTTATGCCGTTTATTACTACATTATTTTCTAAATATTGCCAGTTGAAACGATTTTGATAACAAATAGTATAGATAATTATTGTGGTGAATACCTAAAATGTTTTCACGGTACTTAGCCTATTCCCACTGGAAAGTCATTTTAAATGGTAACCACAGTTATCAGTTAAATGTTCAGGTCGATTGACTTAGAGGGCATATTTTTCAAAAATTTCGCCAACTGGGCAATTTTGGACCATTTCTTGAAACGATTATAATTTGGTAGTTCAAGAATTTCCAGAGTTATGTAGATTTTTCGAGATATTTAACCGGAAGGTATATAAAATACCACCTTTCAGTTAGCTACTATTGGCGTGATACGATTAAAAGTTAATTGATTGTACAATAGTTTACTGAGAACGTAATTGAGCTTACACACTTGCAATAGTTTAGGCATAAATAAGTAAAGAAAGGACTGAAAGAAAAATCTGCATAAAGAAACCGCATATTCGTTTACAGTACTGGGAAGCGGACACAGACATAAAATATTACTCAACAATAGTAGAGGACGATGTGACTGGTGATAGACATTAGATGCTGACCAGATTTATGTGAGGCGTACACGTGGCATATCTGCAAATTCACCTCCAAGAAAGAAGAAGTATGAAACTTTTGCCAATTGGAAATGATCAGCAAATGGATTTGTGGAAGAAGTGGTGCATATTACAAAACCAATCCTGATAGACGCCTATCAAGCTGCAAAATATTGTTGGAGATTCAATGGACTATTCTGCGAAAAAAGACACAGTCACTAGATCTCCACTATGTCTGTCAAATATGCTGATATGTCCTGAAATGATGCTAGATGTATGACTAAGAGTAGTGGATTACATATTTTACATGTGCGCATATATATAGAATAAAAAATCTGATGTGGGCAACACATGACTTTCCTTATATAATGCAATGAATTTACTAATTTAACAGTAAAAAAAAAAGGTTTTCTTCTAGTAGATATTTATATTCTTTCCAAGATATTGAATTTTCGTCAATCAGTTGTCATTTTCATTGATTTAGCGTCATTTTTATCCATTTGGCGAGATTTTCGTCAATTTGGCAACATTTTAAAAATTCGCAAAGTTAGGGACATTCCACCAAATCCGTCGTCAAAATCTCGCCAAGGGTTATGGACGGAGACATAAGTTATTCTTATAGCATATAAATGATTATTGGCGTTCAAATGCAAAATTATTACTCAAAGTACATTTTCTCATGAATGGAACGTGCTAGATCCACTAGAATGATGTCACCCAATATATCGCATTATATTACATATGAAAAGTGAACATGTTTCTCAACAGTTAATAGATTTTATTTAATTTATGGGATTTTTTGATAAATTTATTTTAAAAATATTCAATATCTCGAGAACGGTTCATGCTAGCTATTTAAAGCTTATGTCAATCGTTTTCCATGGAAAAATTACATAAGAAATGTCTATTTGCTTAACTTTAATATAGGTATTGACTTATTGATGATTTTTTCAAAATTTCACTCGAAAATTTAGGGGGATTCTGAACATTCGATTACGTATAAAAACAATAGGCTTCCAGTATTCACGGATTGTAATTTTTGTACCAAATGACATTCGAATCGCTCCATTCGTTCGTGAGATACCGTCTCTCCACAGTCTCACTGACACACACACACACACACTCACACACATACTTTCACACACACACACACACACACAGACATCACCTCAAAAATGTTTGATCCGTGATCAGGGATGCTTGAAACGTGCTCTGCCGTCGAAAACTCGAATTCGAATTTTCGACCCCGTCACAATACTTTCCTTATACATTATGTATATAAGGAAAGTAAAAATTGGGTACAGACGAAAATTAACTGAAGAGTGGCTCAACTCGACTTTTCATAACAGCATCAATTTTTAGTAGTCTTATTTTCTTTCAAATTTTACAATAACAGCTTCGAAAAATTGATATCTAAAAGATTACAATTGAGTCTAAAAGATTGCAGTTATAGAGGGTTACTCCCCATATTAAAAGGCTTGAAAAAATATTTCGATAAAATATACCAATGATCTTCTATTTGGTGAATCAGTTCAGCAATTAATTGCCGTTTTATTGTATCTAAATATTACATTGTAACCTTGTACGACAGTTAGAATTTATTACAACGTTTATATTGTTCCTGTTTACGCTCATTGGTGCTTTCTATAAAAAGTTTTTCAAGAATATGTATCAGTCTTATTTATATTTGGAATACATCCAGGAATCCAGAGGATATGTGGTAATTATATTGTTAACCTTTGTCTTACAGTGTTGTTCATACGAACAGGAAACCAAATGGTTTTTATTATTGTTTTCTATTTTGAAATAAATGGTGTTGATTGTTCAATAAATGGTGCTTATAGTAATCTCATTTTAGGGTACATTTAAGTTCATAGATGAAAATTAAGCCTTACTGGGGTTCAAGCCAGGAAATAGACCACCGACATGCAAGTGTAAATACATTTAATTTTTAAATGTTTAAAATATTATGTATTTTAAGAATTAAAGAGTAAACTGCTGTTATTCTATAATTTGAAATTATGAATGAAATCTCTACCGAAAATTCAGATTAAATTATTGTCCGTCAAAGAAAGAAATGCTAGGCTGTCTGCTAAAAACACATGCTAAGTCCAGAATATTTAAATACTGTGTGCAATAATTACATTTAAATTACTTTAAATGAAGCAGTTAGAATTAAGTGCATTCTGCATAACAATGCATTTTTTTGTTTTTTTAAACATAACGTTTGTTTTATTTCTCAGTTATAAGAGTCAAATTGCAGATATTTGGAAAACTATTTAAGTGTGAATTTGGAAACCATAACGGTGTTGTTATATAAGTTTCAATAAAAAGATTGTGAGAATTTTTAAGGAAAATGCTTAAAATAAATAATATACGAAATGTCATGTTAATTTCATAAAAAACAATAGGAATATAAAAGCAAAATTACCCTCATTTGATTAGTTTCAATATAGTTCTTCAATAAATTTAGAAAATTTACAATAAACGCAACAGTTAAGTTTCACATTTTTCAAACCATGTTGAACTTTACTTATTAAATATCTGCTCGCAGAGTTTTAGGTTTTATGAATAAGTTAAGTGTTTCAACACGCAATTGCTTCAAGAGTTTCGTGTGTAAATTTATAAAGTGTGTCTTAAGAGAGAGGAAAAAATATTTTCAATATAATTTGAAAGAACAAATAGCTTTAAATTTTAGACATGCAAAGAAATTACAAAATCGTTTGATATATAAGAGCTAATTAAATTTTCCTTAAGTTTAAATTTGTTTAATTAATTCATTGTGTTCAATAATCAGCCACTTGCTTGTGTGGTTAATATCTAGATCATCACATCAGTTTTTCAAATTATGTATTACTTTTTCTTATTAATTTCTGCCCTAGATAAACTAAAAATCTGATGTGGGCAACACATGATTTTCCTTATATAATGTAATGAATTTACAACTTTTACAGTAAAAAAAATAAGTTTTTCTTATAGTAGATACTAATATTCCTTCCAAGATATTGAGTTTTCGACAATTAGTCGTCATTTTCATTAATTTAGCGTCATTTTTATCCATTTGGCGAGATTTTCGTTAATTTGGCAACATTTCAAAAAGTCGCCAAGTTAGCGACATTCCGCTAAATTCGTCGCCAAAATCTCGTCAAGCGTTATGGACGAAAACATATGTTATTCTTACAGCAGACAAATGATTATTGGCGTCCAAATACAAACGTATTACCCAAAGTATATTTTTTCATGAATGGAATGAGCTAGATCCACGAGAATGATGTCATCCAATTTATTGTATGGTATTACATATGAAAAGTGAACATGTTTCTCAATAGGAAATATTTTTTTCATTTTATATGACTTTTTGATATTTTTTTTGAAAAATATACAATATTTCGGGAACGGTTCATGTTAGCGTTCTAAAATTTATGCCAATCGTTTTCTAATGAAAAATTACATAAGAAATGTCTAGTTGCGTAACTTTATTAGCGGTTTTGATTTTTTGACGATATTTTCAAAATTTCATTCGAAAATTTAGAGGGGTTCTGAACATTCGATTGCGTATAAAAAGAATAGGCTTCCAGTGTTTACGAATTGTGTGTGTGTGTTACGAATTTGGTTCGAATCGGTCCATTCGTTCGTCAGTTATCGTCTTCACAGACTCACTGAAACACACACACACAGACATCACTTCAAAAATGTTTGATTCGTGATCAGGGATGCTTGAAACGTGCTCTCCCGTCGAAAACTCGAATTCGAATTTTCGACCCCGTCACAATACTTTCCTTATACATTATGCATATAAGGAAAGTAAAAATGTAGTGAATTTTGTGTGTTGACATGTTACCTTTGATTCTGAAATTCTTTACTTTTAACTTACGTCAGTAACAAAATAAAGTAACAAATCGTGCAATATTTTTTTTAAATAAGCTTTTATATGGTGTTTTAATAAACCTTAATCTGATGTTTTTAATAAGCTTTAATCGTAAGCTCTAATCACCTAATTATTTTCTGGACAAAATCATATTGTTCAAAAATTAAAACCTTTTGGAGAAATTGAAATCCAAGAATTTGTATTTGAATTTCTTAATTAAATTACTTGTAGGAAGAATTTTCTTCAATTAGTCGTCATTTTCATTGATTTAACGTCATTTTTATCAATTTGGCGAGATTTTTGTTAATTTGGCAACAATTTAAAATGTCGCCAAGTTGGCGACATTCCTCCAAATTCGTCGCCAAAATCTCGCCAAACGTTATAGACGGAGAAATAAGTTATCCTTAAGCAGATAAATGATTATTGACGTTCAAATACAAAAGTATTACTCAAAATATGTTTTTTCATGAATGGAACAAGCTAGATCCAAGAGAATGATATCATCCAATTTATCGCATGGTATTAAATATGAAAAGTGAACATGTTTCTCAATAGGAAATATATTTTTTTTTTATTTTATATAACTTTTTGATAATTTCTTTGAAAAATGTGCAATATCTCGAGAACGGTTCATGTTAGCTTTCTAAAATTTACGTCAATCGATTTCTAATGAAAAATTACATAATAATTGTCTATTTGCGCAACTTTATTAGCGGTATTTATTTTTTGGCGAATTTTCCAAAATTTCACTCGAAAATTTAGGGGAGTTCTGAACATTCGATTACGTATAAAAACAATAGACTTCCAGCGTTTACGAATTGTGACTTTTGTACCAAATTTCGTTCAAATCGGTCCATTCGTTCATCAGTTATCGTCTCCAAAGTCTCACTGACACACACACACACACACACAGACATCACTTCAAAAATATTTGATTCGTGATCAGGGATGCTTGAAAAGTGCTCTCCCGTCGCAAACTCGAATTCAAATTCTCGACACCGTCACAATACTTTCCTTTTACATTATGTATATAAGGAAAGTAATACAAGGTGGATAGAAGCATTTATAATGCGCATGGTTAGGACATGAATTATTTAAAATTGAAAATTATCATAGCATTATTGATTTTGGATATCGTACTTAAAGGAAGATGTCTGTATGTGTGTGTGACTGTCTGTGTGTCTGTGGCTGGAAATCTGAGCGTCGTACGACCATGAAATTTGGTATGCAGGTACATCAAAACTCGAATAGGTGCATCTCAGCGTTAGCTATTAATTTCGAATTAGATTTTTATATATTTTATAGGCTTGCATTTATTTTGCGACAACTAAAAGCTCATTAAAATGCGGTGGGGGGAATGTGTCTTGAATTTGACTCGAGACACGTTCATAATAAAATGTCTCTGACACGAAATAAGGAATTTTAGACAGATGGCTCTACATATATATCAGGGTGAATGTGGATTTCTATTCAATATACGGCCATCGATTCAATATACGGTCAATTGTGATTCTCATATTCTTACTTTCCTTATATACATAACGTATAAGGAAAATATTGTGAAGGGGTCGAAAATTCGAATTCGAGTTTTCGACAGTAGAGAGCGTTTCAATCATCTCTGATCACGAATCGAACATTTTTAAAGTGATGTCTGTGTGTGTGTATGTGTGTGTGTGTGTGTGTGTGTGTGTGTGTGTGTGTGTTGTGTGTCAGTGAGACTGTGGAGACGATAACTGACGAACGAATGGACCGATTCGAACGAAATTTGGTACAAAAACGCAATCCGTAAACACTGAAAGCCTGTTGTTTTTATACGCAATCGAGAGTTCAGAACCTTCCTAAATTTTCGAGTGAAATTTTGAAAAAATCGTCAAAAAATCAAAACCGCTAATAAAGTTACGGAAATAGACATTTCTTATATAATTTTTCATTAGAAAACGATTGGTATAAATTTTAAAACGCTAACATGAACCGTTCTTGAGATATTGCACAGTTTTCAAAACAATTATCAAAAAGTCATATAAAATTAAAAAAAATAGTTTCTATTGAAAAATATGTTCAATTTCCATATGTAATACCATGCGATAAATTAGGTGACATCATTCTCGTGGATATAGCTCGTTCCATTCATGAAAATATATACTTTGAGTAATACTTTTATATTTGAACGCCAATAGTCATTTATCTGCTGTAAGAAAAACTTATTTCTCCATCCATAACGCTTGGCAAGATTTTGGCCAGGAATTGGCGGAATGTCGCCAACTTGCCGAAATTGATTGTTGCCAAATTGATGAAAATCTCGCCAAATGGATAAAAATGACGCTAAATCAATGAAATTGACGACTAATTGAAGGAAATTCAATATCTTAGAAAGAATATAAGTATCTACTAGAAGAATAACATTTTTTTTAACTGTAAAAGTAGTAAATTCATTGCATTATATAAGGAAAGTCATGTGTTGCCAACATCAGATTTTTTTGGTTTTAGCAGAGAGTGCGGGGAATGTGATTTTCATATTATTTTGGTTTTTGCAAAGAGTACAGGGAATGTGATTCTCATATTTATTGGCTTTTGCAGAAAGTTCGGTGAATGTGATTCTCATATATATATATATATATATATATATTTTTTTTTTTTTTTTTTTTTTTTTTTTGCAGAGAGTGCGGGGAATGTGATTATCATGTTTTTTTGGTTTTTGCAAAGAGTGCGGGGAATGTGATTATCATATTTTTTTGGTTTTTGCAGATAGTTCGGGAATATTTTTCGTGTAATTTTAGGATCTAAACACCACTTCAAATTCTGTTCAAATGTATTAGTTAAGCAACGGGTATCTATTTAATATATTATACGTAGTAGACACTTAATTTCGAACCCGGGAAATTATTTCCAATAAAACATAATTAGAGGAACAAAAGTGAAGCTATCCATAAACAACTAACCAAATAAGCTTTTTTTTGTCGCACAATAGGTACACTTTCATTTTTTAAATTAATGTATAATAGCGGGGAAAACACATTTACTTCAGAAAAATATATTTCGGGCTACGATATTGATGTAATTGGTTTTATAATAATATATATATAACAACTATGAAATGTGAATGTGTTTCCGCCTTTGTTCTGTTTCCCACCAAAAATTGTCAAACATTCAAAAAGAAAGTTAAAACAACTTGTAAGCAAACATATTTAACATTCGTTTTTTTCTGGTACTATGTATGGTCTAATTAGATCTACATAATATAAGTTGCTCCCAAAAATGTGTGTAACGTTGAACTCGTTACACTGCCATATACTAATGCAATCATTTTTAGTGCAATTATTTTCAATGAAATATGAAAAGAAAAATGAGAAACGCAATTAATTTCAAAGCTACATAGTGAAAAAAAAATCCATTACATAGTAAAAGTTACAGGGCTAATAACACATCGCGAATTTCATTTCAACAGATTCTACCTACTTTAGGAGAAAAAAACCTTGGAAGATAACAATGTGAGCAACAAATGTTCAGCTTCCCATTTTTCATTCTCTTGTTCGTCATTTATTAAGTAACTCTTCCCTAAAGTTTCGGTTTTATGAATAATTTAGTTTCACTAACACGCGAATTCGGTATAAATTCTGCGTGTAAATTCCACATAAAGCGAAATTTATTCTCAACGAAAGAATCCTTTCATCATATATTTTCACTGAAAATTCCCACTTATAGACCTTGCATATAAATGCTAAAGTTGTTGATCATATAAATAGTTAATTCTGCAACGACCGTCATGTGCTGTAGTTTGTGCAAATTTTCTGTAGTATTCCAAATGCCATTGTTATTCAAAACACTTTATTTATTCTCCTAAAAAAGTTATAATATATTTTCTCGCTTTACAAAATTATCTTCTAGTTAAAATCTGAAGAAGAATGAAACATCTGGTCCCAATGTAACCAAATGTACAAAAATATAAAATTTGATCAATATATGAAAATATATAAGCACTTACATGATAATAGAAGGGTATATATATATATATATATATATATATATATATATATATATATATATATATATATATACCTGTCCCACTTTTATCTGCTTCAATAATTGGCTAAACACAATATAATAGTTTTCTTCTTTGTCAAACGGCTAATGTAAGAAATTGAATTTATCATTAATTCGTGTAAACTCAATCCAAAAAGCGTAATACCGTCAAATTAACACATTTGTTTCAAGTCCATTTTTTATAATAAAAATCGGAAAAATTTTAATAAAAATTATCCACCGCATACATGTATTTCATTTAATTGCGCTGTTGAGCAACATGATATATAATTTCATCCAAATAAATTTTTGAAAAATATAGTCTGATTTTTTATATATAATTTTTGAAATATATATATTATTATTCTTTTATTATAAATATATGTTCAACCCCTAATTCTAGAAACTAGAAACATGGTTTAAATTTTAAGTGGGGGTTCTAAGGTCACCCACAATACATAGACAGAAAGATTTTTACTTTCATTTATTTGGATTATAAGTTGAACTTTATTGTGACATAATGAGGGATATTGCTTGTAAGAGATGGTATGTACAGTGATTATCTTAATTCAATATTGTGTAAAGAACTCCAACCAGGAGTCCAATCAGGAATCCAACCCCGGATCTTCGAACTTACTAGCTAACACATTACCATTGAGCTAGCTACTGGAATAAAATTGTAAGTTCTTATTATCCAAGTGGACTCCGCATTTTTCACTCTCTACTGGTCTGATTGGCGTGCAACTGATAATGTGACTGAACACTGCCTGCTATTTTTACCTCAGGATAGCCACCTGCTGTTATTTCTATCCTCTAGTTTAGCTTTCTGTGTGGTCTTTATCCGATCGATTTGAAATCAGCGTTCAATATTTCAAAATCTGCTAAATTCATTCCAGGCATACTAAGGTCACTTTCCGACCTCCGACACCTTAGCACTAACCTACAGAGTTGATTGAGCACTAACCTACAGAGTTGCACTAACCTACAGAATTGGCTTTTAAATGCATTTGCTACACTTTTATAAGATGTTTTCAAGTGTTCCGCTGCCATTATTTCCTTGAATAACTAGATGCGATATTATAATTGTAAGTGCAGCATTTTAAACTGAAATTAGTAAGTGCAGATTTTATAATACAAACATGTACTTCAATGAATTTTAGTGATAACTATAGGCAAAATATAAGTATTTTTTCAGCATGATATTATTTACCCTTTTTTGGAAGTTTTTTTAATTTTTGCAAATATTTAAAAATCCTATATTTTTTATCTGTAGAGTATCCAAAAGACTTCCAGAGACATGGAGTTTCCATTGCTGGCCAGTCATAATTTGGTGTAGTACGAAAATCTTAGCGAAATGTCTGGGCATATATGCATAAATTGTTGCGTTTTAACAGTGCTGATAGTAAACCTGTATTAGACAAATTTAGAGAAAATTAATAAATGATTTTTAATATGTACAGATGGTAAAATTTATGGTGACTAGTCGATAATTTAACCAGCTTTAAAACATTATATTGTAATATTTATATATATATGTAACTGAAAATTGTTCTTATTGTTTATAAAGATGTTTTACTTAAGCACCTTGATTTATCAGTCTGGTTAACGCTTGGCGATATTTTGGTTTCGAAATTATCGGACTATCACCAACATATTGAGATGTTTTAAATGTTGCCAAATTGACGAAAATGCCGCCAGATAAAAATGTAGCCAGATTGATAAAAATGTAGCCAAATTGAAAAAATGTAGCCAAATTGATAAAAATGAGGACTAATTGATGAAAATTCAATGTCTTGGAAAAATATAAGAATCTACTATCTACTATAAGAATAACCTATTTCTCCGTTTGTAAAGCTTAGCAAAATTCTGGCGACGGATTTTGGTGGTACATCGACAACTTGGATAGTCTTTAAATGCTGCTGAAATGACGAGAATTTCTCCAATTTGATAAAACTGACGCTAAATTAATGCAAATGACGATAATTGATGAAAATTCAATATCCTGGAAATAGCATACCAAACGACTATATGAATAACCCTTTTCTCAGTCCGTCCGTAATACTTGGCGAAAAATTTGGATGCTGCAAACATGGCGACTTTTATTAAAAATTACCAAATTGACGAAAATATCAACAAATTAATTAAAGTACCGCTAAATGGAAGGCAATGCTTTGCAAATTTTTAATTCCTTCATATAACAGGCATACCTTCTAGTGATATAATATTCGAATAAAGATAAATAAAAATATGTAACTGTTTTTATTTCGATACATCATAGTTTTTTCCGAGGGGGCTTCTTTTTCCGTATGGAACTAGGATAAACGCTATTTATGATAGCTGTGAATGATGAAAAATGACTTTTTTGTGACAGGTGTGAGTTTAGTCAGTAAGTGTAAGATATTTGAATAGCATTAAATATTTTTTTCGCCGTAAAAAAAAAACTTTAGAATAAAGATGCATTTAGTGATACCTTAAGCATGCTCCATTTATAAAATCCATTTTACAATTTATAAAATTCCTATTTACGTGTTGCGCTGTTTGAAATAAACTGAAATTAAATAATTTGTAACAATTCAAAAAAATTGCTAATTGGTTTCGAAAGCAATATATTCAAATTGATTTTTTTTTAAGTTTTTCAATGAAGTAAGGTCATTTTGCTCATGAAATAGCTTGCTTAATAAATATTTGCTATATAACATTTTCCCAAACTTTTTATTAACCACATAATAATATTTCGTAATAATTTTTACACATTTAAATAAGGTGAAATAAGTTATGGTTGTCATGAAAATTAAGCGATAGGGTGTTTCATTATATATATTTTTATTACATGGTAATTATTTTGAATATTTCTATTCGACTTAAAATTCTTACTATGTTTTTATTTTAGTTTCTTCTATTTCTGTTTTTCCAGGGTCACAACATTCTGTTTCAAGTGTCACAGCATATAAGAATTATAAACAGACACCTTGTTGTATATTTTGTTAGTGTTGTTTATTTCACTTTATACCACGAGGATGGAGGCAGTTTTTTTCCTCAAAACCGCGTTGTTATGTTCGTCAACTATTCATTGTGGAGTGGATGTAACAACGAATTTTATCCGCTGAAGGAGAAATGTATTAATAATAAAGAAATGAGTACTTGTTGTGTCAGTCACGGACGTAAGATTTAAGAGGTTAATTTCAGAACAATAAGCAATATTTTGTAAATAAATGTGTCTTCATGGTGAAAAGTAATTAAAAGCATTTATTTTAATTCTTTAACACATTCTATATTCCCAGGTGTTGCTTTTTCCATATGAAACATTTAACGGTTTCCGTTTAACGGTTGTCAGAGATGTAACATTTTTTGTCGTCAGAGATACTAGTTTACCCTGTGAGACTGACACAACGCTTTAAATTATTTTATTTATAAAAACTGGAACATGTGTTAAATAAAATATCTTATAATAGAAGGTAAAATAGTAGTCTTTAATTTCACGATTAATTGAATTATTTTTATTATTACTTTTTCTAATATATATATATATATATATATATATATATATATATATATATATATATATATATATATATATATATATATATATATATATATATATATATATATATATATATATATATATATATATATATATATATATATATATATATATATATATATTTATATATATATATATTTATATACATATAGCAGATAAATACACACACATATACACATACACACACAGACACACACACAGAGACACACACAGATAAATGCACACCCATACAAACACAGAGACACACACACATGTACACACTAACACAGTCACGCACACGCACACACATGCACATACACACACGCACATGCACACACACACACGTATACACACACATAAACACACATACACACACACACACGCACGCACGCACACGCTCGCACACACGCACGCACGCGCGCACACGCACGCACACATACACACGCACACACACACAGGCACGCACACACACACAGGCACAAACACAGGCACACACACACAGGCACACACACTGACAGGCACACGTACACATACAGACAGACAAACACATACAGACAGACAAACACTCAAAGTCGTCACATTGAAAATAGTTTTTTCGTGTTCCAGAGTGTTCGAAATGTGTAGACCCGTCGAAAACTCGAGTTCTGATATTCGACATAACTTCAATACTTTCTCTGTACATTACCATTTATTGAAGTGGAAGTAAAAACAATCGATCACACCAATTAAAGTCGAGAAATATTTTGCTACTGCATGCACTAGTGTAACTACTCTGTCTTTATTAATCGAACTGAAGATCTATTTTTCCGAAATCTCCGTAATTGCAGGGTACTGTAATAGAACCATTTTACACACATATACTATATAGACTCAAGATAATTTCAAATAAATATTAATAATGAAAAAAAATTATTTGAAACGTTTATTTTTCAAAGTGTTTACTTCAATTTCAATTTTTTTCGAAGTTTAATCAACAGCCAATAATGATTGCTTAAGATATTTTTACTTTTAAGGTAAAGTTAGGAAATGTCATATGGGCTCTTCTAGGAAATGCATTTTCTCAAAATATATATATTTATATTCTTCAATTGCAATCTTTTCATCCGAGACGAATGTCTTAAATTACTGCAGATCAATAAATATACTAAATATGCATTTAACTGCCTTTTAGAAAGCAGACATCCAGCTTTTTGATAGGACACAAAAAGTTTTTGCTTTCTTTATTTCATATAGAGTTTTACGAAAAAACTTGTCAATTTTCAGTGCTTATAAATCTCGAATTTGATTAGATTGGATTATTTTGGTGATCAAGGGTTTTATATTTTTAATTTTATTTTATTTTTTAATAAGCACATTTCTATTTTTATTTTTATTTTTATTTTTCGTTTTAGTTATTTTCTGTGTGTATATTTTTAATCTAAAATAACCTTAAATTTAAAGTAGCTTTTAATCATTTACATACAAATATGCATAGCCTAGTTATAAGGCCGTTGGAATCGTAAAAGGTATACCCATCAACGCGCTGTATGGATACGTTAAATCTGTAGGCCCGACAGTCCATCTAAGAGATTATGAGTTAAGGAAATAATGGGTAAGGAAATGATGGCACGGTCTCTGCGGTTACCATGCCCATTGACTTACGATTTAAATTAGGTGGCACAGTCCTGACGATCCAAACAGTTACATTACACTTTCAGATAGTCATTCAGATAGTCAGTCTTTCAGATAGGGAAAGGTCTGTATGCATATACAATTCGACAATGCTTCTCACCATGCTCGGAGTTCAAACGCGACTTCTATAGTATAAAGTGATTGTGAAACATTTCACATGATAAAGGTATTTTAAATCGTAGAAAATTTCTTATGGGTAAAATGTCTGTGTTTACGACTTTGGGAAAGCTGATATCAAGAATTATATTTGGTCAGGAGTCACGGGTCTTGTTAAAGAAAACACCTCGAATTTTTAAACCTTTCGTTACCAGAAATGATATTCTTCTTCTTCGACCCAGACCGTCCAACCTACCAGAAAGGTGTAAGGTATCTGTTTGGACGGCCGAGAAGTGCCACCCAATTTAGACCGGAACCCAGTGGGGGAGGCATCCACAGGAACCGTACCCTCCTTCCCCTACCATCAACCTCTCGGAAGGACTTACGGACCCACATGTTTAACGTGATCGTACTCCGCATGAACACGGCGGCAGTTTGGGCAACGGCGGGAATCGAACCCGGGACTACCGAGTGCAACCTCCGCGCGCTAACCACAGGGCTACCGCGCCCCAGAAATGATATTGCAAGGGTATACTTTGCATTGCAAATTCTCAACAATATGGAAATGTATATATGCACGGAATCATCCACCTGTAATCAAAATTCATGCCGGGTTCCTCAGACTTAGAAACTGAACCATTTGACTGCAAATTTTATAGTGGATTATCAGTAGAATTCCGTTGTTTACGACTTTATTGAATACATTTTTAAGAGGTTCTTTGGATCGAAAATCTTCTGTTTCCTTAAATAAAATAACTGACAGGATAACTAACTTTGAGGATCTGTTTACAATATAGCCCAACAGTTATTCTTACCTGTGCATAGAAGACGAGTAGAAAACCATGTATATAAAACATGTTCGTAGCAGTCCAGACTGCATTCTGATCAATGTAGTAGCTGCCGTGTATATAAATAGCACAGTTGAGCACCTAAACATTCGATACGAAAGCTGCAAGCATATAATTAGTCTTTGATATAAAACACTTCGAAGCATTGGCTAACAATTAAATATGCTAAGACAGCTTTCCTATATATATATATATTACTGAAAAATATAACTTTTTGTATTCTACAAAGCTGATAAATGCCCATATCGTATGGAACATTTGTATCTATAGAACTTCTTATGACCAGAAAATAATTTTTATGTTCGACAAGGTATGTGTGTCTTTATCCTACAGAACATCTGGGTCCGTAAAATTTTCTATGTTTAGTAAAGAAATGTCTGTGTTTGGCAATGCAAGAGGTTGTCTTTACCGAACATCGGGATCCATAGAACTTTATTTGCTCACAGAAGAACTTCCTCTTTGAGACACAGCAGCGGCATGTCTTTATCCTACTAAACAACTGGATCCATAGAACTTTCTATGCTAAGAAAATAACTTTCTATGTACCGCAAAACAGCTGCACTGCTTTATCCTACAGAATAACTGGATCCATATAACTTTCGATGTCAAAAAAAAAACTTTCTATGTTGAAAAAAGGATGTCTGTATTCTACAGAACATAAGGAATCATACTTTTAATGCTTATAATAAGGTACCAATCGAAATGAACAATTTTAAATTGTTTTAAAAACTTCTTACTGCACACACAAAAAAGTTTTATATTTATGCTTGATATTTTATCTCATACCCTCTAATTCACAAAAGTAAGAAAAACTCAAATGTGTATTTTTGAAGGATGAAAAATGACTTTTTTTGTGACAGGTATGAGTTTGCCATGGAAGATTTATGCATCGTATTAAGCGATCTTTTTTTACTTTCACATACAACTGCATTGAGTTGGTATTCTGCTGGGAAAATATTTAGCATTTAGATTTTTGATGGAAAAGGACGCTTTAAACACCTTGAACACATTTTGAACAATTTTTTAAAGATGCCCATGTTTGTGTATGTGTTTGTGTGCGTGAGTGTGGATGAACCAACTCAATGAATGTACGTACCACGATGAAAGTATATGGACCTTCACAAATGAGTAAATGCTTGTATATACTAGCGGACAAGCAGAAAAATGATAGTGCTAATTACAGTGTAGATGTAAATGGCATTGGAATTTTATATATTTACATAAATCAGCAAAATGTATCCAATTGATCGATGTGACAGATATGTTGTCAACTTGAAAGAAAATGATATTTAAGTGGAATGCAATTTAATAAGTTTCAAGCTCCAGCTCATATAATATTAAAAATTTGCAGTATGATACAGAGTATTATGCAAATGGTTGTAAGTATTCTGAGAACAGGAACCCGTAAGAGAGTAAAATAGAATGTTTCTGTTCCAAACAAGTGAAAAGAGGTATCATATGCATAACCCAATTTTAAATCACATTTGCTAAAATAGATTAAACTGTATATCCAGCAGAGACTAAAAATATTGCAAACCTCCTTTGTTCAATACACCATCAATGATGTACGTGAAAAGTACTTCAAAATGCCAAAATGATCTCGGACAACATAGGGTCCATCATCAGTGGCAATGATAAGGAATGTATTTCAAAATTCAAAGCACTTTCGAACGACATAGTGTTTGTTCTTTATCACTATTTGTAGTCTTTACTATATAGTATATGGATATATTTTAGACGTATTTTGCCATACATATCTGTAGCCTTTTCTGAATATATTGATATATTTTAGACGTGTTTTGCAATACATAAATGTAGTATTTACTAGATATATTGATATATTTTAGACGTGTTTGCTATACTTAAAGAATATAACAAATTGATTATTTTCTGGCGAATATTTTGTAAATTTATTTTCAATATTTCATCGCTTTTACAGATTATTTTTTTAAATTTACAAATTGTTAAAATATGAACTTTGTTTACTACATTGCTACATACCTCATGTAAAATAGTGTAGTAGAAAATCATTTTGATTTGATCCAAATTCAATGTTCAGATTTTTGCATATACGTATTAGTTGAGTTATTGTGAACCGTAGCCAAATATTTTTAAAACTATTTATTTCAATTTGAGAATGAGAATAACGTCTTGCTCTCAATTTTGATGTGAATGACGTTTTAATGTGAATGACGTTTTAATGTGAATGACGTTCTAATGTGAATGACGTTTTAATGTGCATGACGTTTGTGATCTGAATAGCGTCTGAAATCGTATCGTCACGTAAATTATAAACACTTACAGTAAGCTTGCAGAGTCCACTTCCACGATAAGAGTTTGCAATTTCGTCCCAGTAGCTCAACGGTTGAGCTTCGGCTGGTCAGCTCGGAGATCCAGGGTTCGATTCCCTGTTGGGGCAGCAAGTCTATTTACAATGGTGCCCGAATAAATCAACCTTGTAGGTTAGTGTAAATGTGTCGAAAGTCTGAATGTAACACTAGTACAACGTGTACGTATTCAGTGGATTCTGGAAAATTGCGCTCCGATTTAAATTAAGAGGATAATGACCACGCAGGATACTGTTGTTGTTGCTTATAACCTCCTGTTTCGGTGGAACCACAAACAGGATCAGTGATGCCAGAAGACGGACAAAGAATGACACAAGACAAGATCACAAAGTTTATTAATGCAAACAACATCACTGAAGAAGGTTAACGGTGGTGCAGCTTCTCATTTAGCGAGGACCCAGAGGGCGGAAGACTGTCTTCATCCTCAAGAAAACAACCATGCCTTACTCGGGATTCGAACCCAAACCCACTAGACAGCAGTTGGAGACGCTATCCACTTCACCGTCTGGGCGGCAAAGGGTACTAACTTGGGTAAACATAGTAATAGCAGGAGGTTAATCTGAAGTAAAATAGCAGAAGGTGGTGGTCATATTGCTGTTGCCCGATAGTCTGACATTAGAGGGAGGAGAATTCAGAGTCCACTTCCCCGAAGAGATATTGCTATTTCGTCCCAGTAGCTCAATGTAGAGCGCCGGCTGGCCAGTTCGGAGATCCAGGGTTCGATTCCCGGTTGGGGAAGTAAGGCTGCCCAACGATTGAAATCGGAGCTCAATCTTCCAGAGTCCTCTGAATACGAACACGTCGTACTAGTGTCACTTTCACACAAGCTATACTATAGGTTACGCAGTGAGCTATAAAATGTTCAGTAAGAAATCCAGATTATATGTCAATATATTTTTATCGGTCTGTCAATCTGAAGAAGATTGCAAATTTTTCGTTTTGAGTGATAATAATTATTATCTCTCTATATTAAAAAAAGCTCACTCTGCCGCTGCCGCCGCTTTTTGACAAACTTCGCCTTTCTCACGCAGCGAAATCTATATCATACAAAATATGAAATGTATTACATTTGTAGAGAACTATTAGGGGAATACACTGATATAAACCGTTTTTGGATTTAAAATTTGGTTTACGAAATATTTAATTCATAGTTGAATTTTTGCCGGACGGAGCCCTTTTTCTAAATTTCGATTTAGTTAATGAGTTATTTGAATATTTTATGCACTTCTGAAATGAAAATTTTCCTTCTTTAAGGGCGAAGATTTAATTGCTCGAGGCGATTACTAGCTTCTTCTTGATTGGCTTCTGGCAGAAACGTTACAAAATGGGTGATTTCTGAGATATTGAAGCATTAAAAACTTTAAAAGTATAGATATTTATTTTAAATATAGATACAACGTTAGTAGTCCACACGGAAAAATGTGAAATGTTGACAATCATATAACTTAACGATTATTCTAAAGCTCAAACACAGAGTTTCGCAACCATTGCTGTCAGGAACATCAGACTTTCATTGTTACATTGCATAACAATTAATTGTTTTATTGTTGCAAATAGCTCTGTATTGAAAGCGTAACACATATTATGAAACTGCATTACGAGCAAGCAGCAAAAAATTCAGTTAGGTACCTCACTGTATTTATCATATTTAGAGTCATATACATCCTCATATTTCAGTAATTAAATTATAAATAAAGTTTATTTTACTCTTTCAGTTTTTGAAAGGTTAATTAATACGATAAAGTAATTTTTATGAATAACTTTTCTAACTGCTAACCTATTCAACATTTAATAGTTTCAATTCAGCACAGATTGCATTTTCTGCTGTTTTTCTCCCTATATGTTACCGAGAAAAATATATTGCATTACGTTTGTGAGAGATGAGAAAAACAATTTTGTGACAGACATACGTTAACGTTGTATGATTGATGCACCAAATTACCAAATTTTTTATGTTAAAATGGAAACATATGAATAAAGAAACGTATATGGCAATATAAGTATTTATTACTGTCCATGTAATTCAATATAAACTGCAAAACATTTGCAAGCATGTTACTAAAAGTGTCAGGGGAATCAGCTGTTTGTAATGAGGAGTAAGTTTCCTGATAGTTATAATAATTATATATATATACAAAAATAAAGCTTCGGTAGACGATAATTAGCTGAATATTTCAGACATGAAGTTGGAATTTTCATGAAAGCTTGCAATTGCTGCTTTTCTGATAGTTTGCTGAAATTATCAACAAATTAGCTGAAAAACTGAGCAAAGGTTACTTAATGTTTTACAGTGTATATGTAACGCAAAGCAATGGAATGAAAAAACAAATGTCTCTCAGACATTGCTTTAACCATTTGCATACGAGTCTCAAGGTGATGTCCCATTTATTTACATTGCCGTATCTTACGGAATAAGGGATAAAGTGAGAATGGAACAGCTATGGTATCGTTATCAGATGCGATGGAAATTTACCTGTACGCCTTCGATACATGTGTATTGACAAATCGAAATGCATATTTCATGGATAGTAGTGTGTAACTATTTAGACCCGTTGTATCCTTAAGAAGAAATACGCAATTGTACAAATAGAGAATTTCCTCAGCAAGAAAATCATTGAACAGACACAGGATTGAAAACACAAACATTGAACAGCAACGCGATTGTAAACACAAACATTGAACAGAAACACGATATTTCAGTTCAACATGTCTCACAGAACATATATTTATCGAATGTGACGCCAAAAGTAATTGGTCAATATTTACATTATTCGCATAGTTCTACAGGAATAAATCACGTTTCTTATACACACGTACTCACTCGCAAACACACGCACACACACACGCACACACAGACACGCACACACACACGCACACACAGACACGCACACACACACGCACACACACACGCACACACAGACAATTTTGTCAATATTTTGTCAATATTTTGTCAATACACAAAATTTTGTCAATACTCATTTTCTTTAAATTGTCTTAAATATATTTTGCCTTTAAATCGCTATTACATCCTAGTGAGCAGCATCCTAGCTTTCATATCGCCGCCTATCGGGAGAATCTGTTATAATGAATTTGATAGTTGAAGAGTCGTACAGCATGAACTCAACTTTTGCGAAATTTAAATCTAGTTGCGTGGTATAGGTGACCTAGCCGGTCAACACGTAAGTTAGTAAACTTGCACTGCATAGCAAGTTTAGCTGTAACCAGTTTCTTTATTTGATATTAACCGCTAAAGATCCTGAAACCGTCCCCTGTAGGTCGGATGCTGCACTGGGAGAATCATTTCAAAAAATATAATATGTATCATATTTTTATTTCTTACAGCTTAAAATAACAGATTATGAAATTCAATTAATTTTGAGCAATCTATTAATGTTATATGATTATAATGCTTTTGGATTAATAAAACCAATTAGTATGTTCAATTATGTACATTTATATTTCCTTATCAATTATATACAATTATATTTCCTTATCAATTATATACACAACAAAAACGGGAATTAATTTCAAAAGCACATTAATATTTTAAATGCAGATATATTTTAGTCATTTATGAAAGTAATTGTTATTTTAAAATTAATATTTTCAGTCGCAAAATAAAAATAATCAAAACGCTTAAGTGCTTTTCAAACGCATTTTAAATTAATCTTAATTCTTTAGGGGATATTTTCCTTTCCTATAAAATATGATTTTTTTTAAATAAATGGCATATATTTATCTATAATAATAAAGGAAGATACATGTGTGTTTATTTCTCTGTCTGTGAAGCTAATAATGGAAAATATAAACACCATACAGACATGAAATTCTGTACATATGTACTTCAGTATGCACTTCGGAGAAGGTATTTTTTTAATAGAATTAATTTTTAGTGATTTTATCTTTCAGTACTATTTTCACATAAATAGCGACCTTAACGACAAAAAAACCTTATTGACAAAAATATTATAGCAGAGATTCTAGCCTCACATAATCGGAAAGATCGAGATATGTTCTTTCACATAAACTTTGAACGGAATAAATACGATTAATAAATTAATTTTCGTGAATGTTTAAAGAAACAAATACAATTTGCGTGTTTAAAACATCTATGATTTTCATTTTGCGATATAAAAAATTGACTGAAAATCCCATATTCATAATTTACCAGATGTTACTTTGAATATCACACACTGCTCCAATCGAAAAATTGTGCTGTTGCATTTCGTTCATCCATTATATATTTTTATGTAAAACGTCACAATTTTCAAAAGAATTTTAGCAGCGGAAGGGCGAGCAATAAAATAGGTTTTCTTCCCGTTTTTGAACACGCCTTGGCATCAAGAGTATGTATCTCGATAAGAGGACATCAGCGAAACCGACGCCATTCGCCTAGGGTTTTATTTGGATTGCGAATCGGAATTAGAATCGGAAGTATTATCAGAGATTGCAAGACTATTCACTTAGAAAAACGTGTGTTACTTTTAATCAAAGGAGCTTATGTAGCTTATGTAAAGAATCGAACGAGCTTATATAGGGTGTATAAAAAGCGAATATTTAAAGCGCTTTACTTCCACATAGAAGTTGAAAGGCGTATATGGGACGAATTAAAGGAGCTTATTTATCATCAAACAAGTTTATTAATGGCGTATGAAATAAGGTTACTTAGAGTGCATCAAAAGAGGTTATTTAAGGCGTATCAGAAGACCTTATTCAGGGTTTATAAAAAGAGCCCATTTAGGGCATATCAAATCAGTGTATTAAGTGTCTATCAAAATAGCTTATTTAAGACGTATGAATAAAAACGCAGAGGGCAAAATACGTTTTTAGGTCATAACGCGCAGTCGTGTTAGAACGTACCATTCAATATGCCCAGCTCGGGGCAAGGCGTATTACATATCCGAGCAGCGATCTAAAATATGATTTGATGCTTATTTAGGGCGAGTATAGTAGGCTCGCATGGGTTTTGTAATAAGCTGCTAAGCATTTCGAAATTTTTAATGAATTAATTCAATTAATCTTTGTTTTACATTCCCAGAACCGAAGGGTACAGTTTCTACTTACACAAATACACTTATTACGCAAATTGGTTTCTTATTACAGAAATTGCTAAAAAGTAGTTTAGCATTAAGAATAAGGTCCTGTGTTATAACTGGAAAGGCGGGTAAATGAACAAGACAGAAATTTTAAGGGCTGGGAAGAGGGATATAAATTTTAAGACAAGATTTAGTAAAAAAAAATGTAATAAGTTTTTTTTTCATTTTTGGGATTCCTCGATTGACAAAACGACTCTAAAAACAGCATATTCCAATCTTATAATTATGTTACATTTTTTTAAATAATTAATCAATGTATTTTAAAGGATAACGTCCACACTCTGTGCGCTGAGCAAATATTTAATTTCCTCACCTGCGAATCCCTGGCGCCACTACTGGTATTATGCCCTTATTCTTAAACTCAAATCCTCTTCTCTCATCGATTAAATGGCTTAAGTCCTGCGCTGTGTCTCCCTAGTTATCACAGTTCCAAAAGAGCATCTGTTCAAGCTTTTCCCTGGAAATTCACACTCATCTAACTCTTTAGACGAGGATGTGATGGATTGTCTTTCAGAATTGAACAGACATTAAGTTTTGGAGAGGACAAAGTCATGATAATACGTCTAAATTTTCGAGTCCCTTGGGACTCCAAGTTAGAATTAAATAAACACACTTTGCTAGTTGAATATGTTCCGTGTGCTGCTCAGTGATTGAAGGCTCTGTTTCACACTTTATTCTTATTAAGAATAGGTAACCGAACTTTCAACCTACACACGCATACAGATTTATTTTTCTTATATATAATTTCCTGCTTTCTTATTGTGAGACCAGATATGTGACAAGACTTAGCGACAGTTTTATGTTGAATATTTAGGAAGTATGCAATGTTGAACAATGGCATCAGGCTTAAGGACGCCAGTTTTACAGTTGTCTTGACCCAAGAGGTCAAATAGGCCATAAATATAGGAGGCTAAAGTGAAGTCACGAGATTAGTTAGAAATGCTAACCAACATGCAAGATGTCTGATCGCATTGCCCTAAGGTTGGCGGAATAGGCGTGTCAGACCTCAGGCAAAAGAGGCGGCAACCGACAGGTTCTAGTGTTGATATACACAACTTCTACACGGAATTCCAGAGAGCTCATAGAGTATTCCACAGAAATGTCCTGATATACATACATACTTCAATAATTTAGACGATAACGTTTGCAACGAAATGTCCTGACATAACTTCAACGCCCGATTCCTTATCAGTGTAAACGAAATGGCCTGATACACAGAATTTCAATGGCAGATACCAGGTCGACCTTCAGTACGAGAGGAGTACTACACCTTGAGTTGGTACCAGTACACCTTGAGTTGGCGGCAGTACGATATACTCCGATGTAAGAGTTGTGATCAATGGCGAAAGACGAAATTGGAGGTATGTACTTACCAAATATTGTAGCAGGTTTTAGACTATTTGATAATATAATTTACCTGGTCTCACATATCCAAGTTCCTCTGAAAATAATATGATAATTGTTGTAATCAATTTAATGATCACCCAAATGTTCTTAATAAATGAATTTATTTTAAAGTTAAAAGGGTGAAGTTAATTGAGGTAGTATGTTAATGCATTCTTTTACAGGAACTCGCACTAAAGATAAATATTGTGGGTTAAAGCGGTATTTGATGTTGCAATGCAATGGGTTTAAATAATTTCAATAAATGCTTTATATATCCGTGTTTGTGCACTACACTTATATATAAGTTTCTTATACAATTACGTCCTGTTCTATATATTATGTTAAAATATGAGATTGGTTAAATCTACATAAATATAACATATAAAAATTGAAGTGAAAATCTGTGTGTATATGTGTTGTATGTGTGTGTGTATTTGTCTCATTATTACGAGCGGCACCAAATTTCATAAAATGTTTTGTGTAGACGGAAAATAGTCTCTCTTAAAATATAATTTATGTTTCGAGTTTCTAGGATCAGGGGTTGCTGAGATAGTAATGACAAACAAACCTTCTATTGGTGTTTTATATCCTCTCTAACTCCACGATCTCTCCAAACAAAAAAAGTTTGAAATCGGTGGTTTAAAACAGGAAGGTAAATTGAAACTCTATCGCCGTAGTTTATTTTCTACAGAGTCTTATTTAACAATGAAAAATATGACATCAAAATGGATAGTACTTATTTACGAGCATTTTATGAGGAAGATTCTTTCTTATGTCATCCATGCAGTCAAAGTATATGTGCTTACATGACAGATGATTTTTATTAATTATTTTTCGATTTAAATAATAAAAACATGAATATAACAAATTGATGTGAGCAGAACATGACTTTCCCTACATACTCAAATTCGTTTTCTTTTTGTTTCATTAATATTTCATTGAGTTTGAATGCACTAAATAGCACGCTTTATTATTTGCAATTACACTTCATTTACCCTTTTAACTCAGTTTTCGTTTTCATTTTTTACAGGGCATATTGACATATTTTCAATCTGGCTTAGCAAAAATGCAAAACAACTTTAATATCTCGAGAACTACTTGTCCTAGAGTAATGGGATTGTTCTTATTCTTTTCATCGTCAAAATTATATATAAAACAAGTATTTGATGTTTTAGGTGACAAGTATTTTAGGTTTTGACGATTTTTGAAGGCCATTTTGAGAAAAAATACATTTTTTTAAATTCTCGAATCGTACCAAAACCTAATCAGCACTGGGGTAACCTACAAGTAAATTACCCATCAAATTATATGAAATTCGGTCGAATAGTTTTTAAGTTAGAGTGAATAAATGCATTGCACGAACCCACACACACACACGCACACACACACACACACGCACGCAGACCCACCCCACACGCACACACACACACACACACACACACACACACGCACACACACACACACACACACACGCACGCACGCACAGACGTCAGGCTAAAAATATATTTTTGATATTTTAGAGATCCACAAACATATAGATCCGTCGAACACGGCTGCGATTTTCCGTATGATTCCAATATTTTCCCTATACAGTATAACGTATTGCAGGGAACCTAAAAAATATCTTATAAATGAACGGTACTGTATTTTTAATTAAGGGCTTCTTGTTTAAAGACCACCGGAATTATTGAAATGTTTAATTTTTACATCATCTGTTTTATTTTGGCAAAGACTTTTCAAGCTCATATATTGTGTTTAGCCAATTAACTTATATACTGCGTTTAGCCAATGAGCTTATATATTGCTTTTAAACAGAATACGAGTAGTATGGCTATATCTTTTAATACAATTTTAGCGTTTTCATTTTGACAAATACCAACAGAATCAGGATGTTTTTGTTTGTTCGAAATAGTGAAGACTTATTGCTGAATATTTAATGTTTTGTAAAATTAGATTCAATGTACTTGAAAAACGCTTTATAGGAATTATATATATATATATATATATATATATATATATAAAGAAGTAATAATAAAAATGAATTCAAGTGATCCTGAAATATTAACATTGCCATGGGAGCAAAACCACGGTCATAATGTCGATAATAGAAAATACCAGCACCGGCCCAAATTCGAAGAATCAAAGAATTAAATTCATCGTCAGGTCTAAGTATTTAATTCTAATTAACCCAAGCAAATGCCTGTTTCCGATTGGACAATAGTATATTACTATAAATGTCCGAACTCAGACTACATACACCTAAACATGAAGAAATGAAGAAAATAAACATTAGGAAAATTTGCATCACCATGGATATATATATATATATATATATATATATATATATATATATATATATATATATATATATATATATATGTATATATATATATATATATATATATATATATATATATATATATATATATATATATATACATATATATATGGATTCAAATGATTAAGAAATGAAAAAAGAACAAAAGGAAATATCATTTTCAGTTATAAAATTATTTGTAATAGTTATATTTGACTAAACATTTGTATGGTATATATATATATATATATATAAGATATTTTATTTTTCAGAGAGCGAACGTTCTTTCATATAATTCTTTTTGTGAGAATTAGTTAGAAAACGTACGTATTTGGGTGAAATGATTTGAATAACAATAACATTTAGAATTTTATAGGATTTTAACTGAATCGTGCATTTTTAGTTAATTTATTTCATATTATATCTTTAGTACGAAGAACAAGTATACTGCTAGTTCGATATCTATTTTGTGATTCATTCAAAATATTCAAGAAATTCATGATTTACTTGTGTTCTAGAGATCATTTATGTATTTTTATTTACTTATTTTTTTTTTTTCATTTTAGGATTTTCATGCACGAATACAGTGCTATCGGAAATTGGAAATAAAACATAGCAGAAGGGTAGCGTGTGTTGGAAAGCGAATTCATGCGCCATTCTAATTTTAATATTACATTATTAAATAATCTGTTTGTCTACGTATTTCTGTGTGATAGATATACAGGAAACTCGATGCCAGGGACAACCTCGAAATTCAGTACAAAGCTAAATGATTTTACAAGGCGATACGCTTTGACACATTTAAATACAAATCAAAATATTTTCAAATCTATGAACATTTAAATTCGACACTCAGATGGAATTTTAAATCTAATTTATAGTTCAGAGGGTATCATGCTTAGGAATTACGTGATAGATTAATCTTCTTCAGGAATGTGATACAAATATCGGCAGCTGGGGAGAGATGCTGTTTTTTAAATTCAAAATCATAATTTTGGAAATTATATATATATATATATATATATATATATATATATATATATATATATATATATATATATATATATATATATATATATATATATAATTACCTCTTACTTAATCAAAAGAAATGTGATACAAACACAGTATTCAATAATGAAATAATTATCATAATGTTTGATACAATGTGATTCTTTGAACCATTCAAATTATTATATTATTAAACATTTCAAAAAATGTGTTAAAGCAATTATATTTGTTCTTTTATTTAAATTTTTTAGTAAATTTACATCTTGATTACTTATTTAGAAACGTTTATCCTTCTAGTCCAAAATTTTCATAAAATGTGAGTAAATCTACATCTAGGGATCTTGATAGAAATTGTTTTAATACTCACTGTTTTGATTACAACATAAAATGAACATAAAATTGGTTACACAAGGAGCACTCTGCTGAGAAACATAAGAAAGTCCAACATAAAACTTTAATAAATTACGAGAAAAAGTGTAGAATCCGAAGAGAAAGTAATAAATCTTGCAGTTACTTTTAGCGTTCTTTTTGTACTGCACGTAAAGCAACTTTCCTAAAAAATGAAATATGCACTTTGTTTGTCATATTTGCATTCACTTCCGAAACAAATGCGAAATTCTACAAACAGAAGCCTAGCGGCTAGTGTGGAATTTTTAAGTTGAGAAATTTTTTCACGTCAGTTTACTCTTTATATAAACGTAGAAAATAATACTTTTTCTCTTCATTCCAAATATATTAAAAAAGCTTTAGTGTATATATTATATTGTAACTTCAATTTGCATTTCCCGTACTGCCGAGTTAGAGTTTGTAGCTGTTCCTAATATGTATTATTTCTGTGACAATAGTATACACTCAAACTGCGTGAAAATTTGAATAGATAAACAGATTTATTAATCTCTTGCTTTTTGTGTGTGGGTTATATCTATAGGTACGTATGAATGTAACATCTATATACCCATTTTATGCAAGTAATATGCAAGGATACACTGACTATTGTAAAGAAATTTAATTTACAATTACCGGTGAACCTCAAATATTTGGAATATTCCTTTTTGAAATTTATTAATATTTATCATAAAAGTAAAGAGGGTTGTATTTCTTGCTACCATATTTAACAGAGAGACAGAAGAACATTGTACAATTATCTCTACATATAGATAACAGTGTCTTTACAATTAAACAATATCTTACAATTAAGCAATATGTATACATATACTCTTTCTCTCTGTATATATATATATATATATATATATATATATAAATTTTCAAAAGGATCTAATAAATAATGAAGTGAAGTACCACAAATTGGTCGTGTGGGGTTGTGACCCCCACTCCCTGGTTAAGCATAAGTTATACCGCGGTAACACAGTTGAAATACATCGGTATATCACAGTTGAAATGGTAAAAAACATAAAACATATAAATGACTTGAAGGTAAAAGACCACACAAAATAAATCAAAGAAGTAAACCATCATTTAATTACATCACAACACCAAATTTTTGTATAAATATATAAAAATAAATATATCAAACAAAAACAAAAACTTCAATGCACCAAACCATCTTAATTACCTTGGCTTAATTAGCTGATGAACAACTACCGCCCATTGTAATACCACTTATTTTTTATAGTAATTGATCTCGTTCTATAGAACTGTTTCTTGTAATCTATCACACACTTGTAGATAACACTACCAGAAGTATCTTTGATTCTCTCATTCTAACCTCTCACTATCGCTATCTATACCCCTTATTAGCGTATATTGCTCATGACATTCAGTTAAAAATATATTGTAAAAACTTTTTGCTATGCCCATTAAAAACCATGGTAGATAACCCTGTTTCATTGCTGCTGCAAGTAAGTCACATAACAAATATATTGGTCGATGGTTTTAGTAATTAATTTTATACTAAGTTTTAAATGATTTATAATAATGATTCTGAATACATTTTTATGTAGAGAAGTACTCCAAGGTGCCAATAAATTAAATTTAAAGGTGAAATCGTTTCTTTTATCGTAGAAACGAAAAAAGGGAATAGTATTTTCGTCAGAAACAATACACACATCCAGAAAATTTAAACTCATATCCATATTTTTTGGAGTTCCAATTAGTTCAATGATGTTGGGTAAAAACTGAAATCAGGCACATATCCATGGTCCATAAACAAAAATAGTGTATCGTCAACATATCTAAAATACAATAGTTCGTTCAAAGAGTGTGTTCTTGTCTCAAATTTGTTTAAATAAATATCAGCCAAAGTTGATGACCGACTACCTCCCATTGTAATATCATTTATTTTTTATAGTAATTGATCACGTTCTATAGAACTGTTTCGTGTAAAACCAATTTTGCCAATGCTGTATATTTTTGGATCGTAATATACGATAGCAAGTCGTATTGATAAAATACTTCTGATATTATACTATAAAGACTTTCAATATCAATGTTGTTATAAAGATCACAGAAGCCACAACTCTTAAATTTTCTCTTATCTGGTATGTGTTTTATAGAATCAATCTCCTCATAACTATTAGACACAAAATATGCTCCTTGTTTCTTTAACTTAATAATAACTATTTTTAATAAATTAAGTAATCTTTTATTTGCTGCTGTCAAATATGATTTATATCCTATTGTAACATGACGGAACTTTACAGATCTCTTATGAAGATTTGGAATCAGTGTAACATCCATATAACTTTGTACAATTAAACTCATTGCAATATGAATAAAGAGAACATTAATTTAAGCTTGTAGTGAACATCACCTGCTGCCTATATCAGATATATAATTTCAAAATAATCAAACAATTTTCAGAATTTTTATTTTAGAAACTTCTAAATCTTTTACTAAAATCCAATTACAAAGTTAAGCGAAAAAGGATCTAAGCATACTTTTCCACATTTTTCATCTTTCTTCGCAAAATGCATTTTAGTTTTAAACAAAAAGTTGGTATTATAAAATATTAAAGCACGCAAACACACATTTTGCAGTAGTTCCTGCATCCTGTACGGAAAATATTTTATTTTTTTCGTGAACTATGACATTAATTAGAGGAAAACATCTAAAAATTAAAAAATAATTCCAACTATATATATATATATATATATATATATATATATATATATATATATATATATATATATATATATATATATATATAAATATATATATATATATATATATATATATATATATATATATATATATATAAATATATATATATATATATATATATTTCCAGTCTCCAGCTTAGACTCACTGGACGGGTTTGGGAGTATTTCCGTGAAAGTTCGTACTGCCTCCCTGGTAGAATTTCGACTTGTTCATTCCGGTGCTTCTAGATTAAGCTGTTGAGGTTGATCGTGTATACACGTGGTAGAAGAAGAAGGGTTCATGCCGCATGGTAATACAATTTTCTTATTGTATCCTTTTTTCATTTTTTCATTTTTTGATGCCTGTAGTCTTAGTTTAAGCATTTATAGTAATGTACTATTGCTTAATCTGAAACAGGCATTTGTTTGGGTTAATTAGAATTAAATACTCAGACCTGAAGATGAATTTAATTCTGATTAATCATCGAATTTGGGAAGGTTCTGTTCTTTTCTCTTATCGGCTATATGGCCGTGAATTTGCTTCTATGGTGATGTTAATATTACTTGAATTGTATTTTTATTTTTATTTTTTATTTTTACATAATTCTTATTATTACATTTCAAATATATATATATATGTGTGTGTGTGTGTGTGTGTGTGTGTGTAATTTCTGAAACATTTTATCCCTAGACAATATATACCAGTTCAATCATTTGATTATATTAGATGTGATATTTCCTTTTGCTTTTGTCCATATTATTTGCACAACAGTATAATTTCATCAGTGCGAAAATATATTTAACTATACTGCTTATAATTTAGTTCATAAAAATGTAAAATATATATATTTTTTTCTACTTCTATAAGCAACTTAAATAATCTAACATTAACTTACATTTTTTCCTGAATGAACATTTGTTGTGGAATACTAAATGTGATGGCTCTTTTAACATTTCAGTATTCCACAACAAATGTTCATTCAGGAAAAAAATGTATTTCCATATATACGTCCATAAATTAGCTCAATTCACAAATACAAGAAAATAAATATCTGGAGTATTGTTTCCCACTACCCTTTCCTGATCCATGCGTATTTCATAGTCTTTAGTTCTACAGGTATCGCAATCATCATCAAAATGAAACAACATGCCCCATTTTAATATTTATTACCCAATTAATCCGTATAAATATTTTAAAAGGTTCGATTTTGAAGTTGGCAATCGTTTAGTGCCGATTATGGGTTTATTTGGCTTATTGTGTGTCTATAAATTATTTTCTGATACCAATAAAATGCAGATCATAGTGTCAAGTTATATATTACTCCACATGCTTACCATACTGTTCCACATTTTATCATGGTTTTCCCATAAGGAATATAGTTTTATAATCTTAAATTCGGTTAATTTGATTTCTAACCATCCATATAATATATATCTGCCCATAAAGTATAATAATATACAAAGTATAATCAGCACATAATTTATAATATATACACAAAAAATGATAGGTGCTCTACAGAACAATCTTATTCATATTTTGCAGGCATACACACGCATGCACACGCATGCACACACACACACACAAGCACACACACATACGTATCCACACAGACTCACGCACACAGAGACATACATTTTACCAAAAGTTTTCAAAATGGCTTCAGGGGTCTTCAGCCTTGATGTCGAATTGCCATATTCGAATTTTTTTTAGAAAGCAGTGCATTCGATATACTATAGTTAAACTAAATTTTAAATTTTATGAGACTTATATATTATATTAATCAAAAGCATTTGACTTGGAATAGTTTGATCCAGAAAGATGTAATTTTAATAAATAAACGTAATTATTCTATGTGGATTTTAAATATTGGATCGATATAAAGTTACGAGTATGCCATATAGTAAACTGACGAGTTTTGAGTATGCCAGTGTTTTATGTGATGTCAATAATTTGCTTAAGTGCTTATTATGACACAAAGTGCAATTTTAACATTCTTATTTGACGTTATATTGATTATTCTATTAATTTTATCAGTTTTCTGTGAAAACATAAATTATATTGTTTTTGTATTTTTCGTATTTTACTGTCCCCTTAATGTTAAATGAGCATTTCAAAAAGAAAAAATATATAATTTGTGTCTTCTTATATTTTGCATTTATATTTATATATTTATAAATCAAGTTTGGTATTTCCATTATTAACAACTAGCTGTAAACCCATATTTCGTACCGAGTACATAGTATAAAGGAACTTAAATTGTACAATCATGTGCAAATTCCTATAGTATACTAAATGGCAATGTTAATCAAAATATTTTATTTGAGTATTAAATTTAAAACTCCTAAAACGAAGTTTAGGAATATATTTTCTCGCTACACAAAATTATCTCCACGGGCAGATCTGAAGAATAAAACATCCTGGTCCCGATTTTAAACGAAAGTTCAAAAATATGAAATTGAATTAATAGTTGCAAAATAAAAGTGTTAAAATGTATGGGACCCGTACTAATTATATTTTCGAATATTAGAAGATATGCCTGTGTATCAGTAGAAGATTACACATACTACAACATATGATTCCTAAAATATTTGCTAAAATAAAACAGATGCCGTTATAAATTAATCCCGTAATCTTTAAACCTAAAGACCGTAATTGATTCCAATATATGTCAAGTGTTAAATTGTATGGAACCAGTACTAATTATATTTGCGAATATTAGGAGATATGTCTGTGTATCAGTAGAAGATTACACATACTACAACATATGATTCCTAAAATATTTGCTAAAATAAAACAGATACCGTTATAAATTGATCACGTAATCTTTAAACCTAAAGGCCGTAATTGATTCCAATATGTGTCAGCATGAAAGCACTAAAATCGGATGGGGGGGGGATAAACCCGTACTACTTATATTGTTGTGGATTAGAAGATATAACCGTGTGTTAGTAGGAGATTGCCCGTATTGCAATATGAGTTTCTAAATTCTTTGACAAAGTGAAACAGGTGACGTAACAGTAAAACCCGTAATTTTTAAACCAAAAGGCCGTAATTGATTCCAATATATGCTAATATATGTCAAAATATTTGTCAATATACCTGTATGACTTATATTCTCGTAGATTAAAAGATATGCCCGTGCATTTGTGGAAGATTACCCATACTACGTATAATATAAGGCCATAATTGATTCCAAAATATGCCAAAATGAAAGCGCTGAAATTGTATGGAAATATATATTCATACTACTTATATTGACGTAGATTAGAAGATATGCCTGTGTGTTAGAAGATTACGCGTTTTATAATATGATTTTCAAAAATCTTTGTCAAAATAAAACAGGATAGAAGATAATAGAAAATATACCCGCGTATTTGTAAAAGATTATCCGTACTGCGTGCAATATATGGGTTTCAACATTTGTTGCCAAAATAATACAATGACGTGATACATTGAAAGTATCAATACTTCTCGAAAATATGAATAATAATAATATTTCAACCTCAAAACCGTAATTTATATAATCCAGTCAAAAATTTAATATCGATGTAATTCATTTTATGCACATATCTTTATTATTTAAATCGAAAACTATTCAAATAAAATCGTCTGCCGCATCAACACATTGGATTCAAATTCGCTGCTAAGCGACATGATATAACTTTCTTCAAATAAAATCGTCTTCATAAAGCTATCATTTTTGAAGGTTTAATTAAGTGCCTAAGTAATATTTGACAACCCCTGGTCCTAGAAATTCAAATAATGGAATACATTTTAAATGGGGCTATTCCAGGGCTACACACAAAATTCATTAAATTCAATTCCGTCCGTTCTCCCGTCATGATGATAAAACATACATACATACATACATACATACAGACAAACAGACAAATTTCCAAGTTTATTGATATAGATTAAACTGATCTAATCTAACTGTATTATTATAAACATTAAAGCATATTCATTTTTGATTTATATAGATTATCGCAATTATTAACAACGGCCTTATCTCAATTATTAACAATTACGTCTTTCAATCTTCTTTACTCCTTTACTCTATTTATAGTCAACTCGCGTTTAGGAAAGTAAACTGTAAAATCCATTCTAAATTTTTAACTCTATCTCAATTAATAAGTATGCTATATAGTGTTAATAAAATACTTAGTAAATGATCGTAAGCTTTTATGATTGTTATTTCAATTTCAACATGTTCTTAAAATTATTTTCTCCGGGACTGTTTTCCTATGCCTCATTTTTGAAATTCTTTAATATTTTACCACAATCCTATTACAAAGTTAAGAGTGGAAGCCGCTGACTACAAGATACTCATTTTTTAACTGCATACGAAAACTTTATTTTCATGTTTCTTAGTTTCTAAAAAAATGTCAGAGCTATAAATTATTTATTTTTTCAAACTAAACACGTAAAACATACGCTTCGTACTAGACTGCTACATTTTGTAAGGCATACACGTATATTTTCATATATTCTAATATATATCTAAAATTTAATATAAATTTAATATATATATATATATATATATATATATATATATATATATATATTATATAAAACTTGAAAAATTACTAAAATTTTTAGTGAATTGATTAAAAAGCTAAAAGCAAAAAATAATTTTAATACAACATATAAAGCGCTATGCAATTTTACATGTGTATACCTATATAAATTCCCAAATAGAACAAGTAACAATGTACTCGTAAAATTTCCAGAAGAGTGACGGAAGTAATGGCCGGGGGGAGTTGCGACCCCCAACACTCCAGTTAAAGCTTTTTTCCGTCATGGCAAACGCTCCCGGTAGCCGATTTCCGGTAGTGATCCACTCAGACCTGGATTTCATTAGTCTTGAATATATTGATTTTAAAGTATTAAATAACACCACGAGTGAAGTAATTTCATACATTAGCATTTTTATGGCGATAGTGTTGACAATAGGTCTTGTATCCAACTTTTTAAATATAACCTCTCTGTCTTAGATTTCAAACATTAGTTTTGAATATATTGATATTAAGGTATTAAATAACCACGAGTGAAGTAATTTCATACATTAGTATTTTAAATTTAGTGTTATATTTTATAGTGTGCTTTTTGGTTTGTTTTAGCGCAGAATATAAACTTTTAAAGATTTACATGTTATTGAAAGTGCATATGTATGTATGTCATTTTTACGATTTTATAAGAGGCATGAAGAAGGTAGTGTAGGGTGTATCGGCTACCGGGAGCGTTTGCCATGGCGGAAAAAAGTTTTTACCGGAGTGTTGGGGTCGCAACTCCCCCCGGCCGTTACTTCCGTCACTCTTCTAGAAATTTTACGAGTGCATTGTTACTTGTCCTATTTGGGAATTTATATGTATATATATATATATATATATATATATATACAAGTATGTATATATACACATATATATATATATATATATATATATATATATATATATATATATATAAATATGTATATATACATATACATATATACACATACATCATTACAGTTCGTAAAGCTGATTCTGAAAACCAAATTAACACTGCAATTCACAAAATAATTGCAATTCATTTTACAATTTTTTTTATTATTAATTAAACTAGAACATTAATACCGAGACAAACATCTTGGAACTTTTCAAATTGGTAGCAGGGTTATCTGGTTTAAACGTCTTTGTTTTAAACCTTGATTAAAAAAATGGTTTTTCGTTTTCGTTAATCACTTTCTTTTCCAACCCTGGTTGTTAGAAAAAAAAATTGGCGAAATTGGCAACGTATGATCATAATAAAAATATTTTACGTTTTTGAGAAGCATACGACTACTTAAATTTACTAAAAACTAAAAGCACACAATTATCGATATACTAAATGAATCCATCTCTACATGGACAGCCATTCATTAATTGATTCACTGCGCATAACACTAAGAAATAAGATTTCTGAAAGCGACATGATAACTTTTGAAATCAAACTTGTTTTGCTTTGGTAGTGTGAATTTGTTCGGGCTGTATAAACAGTGAAACGCTTCTTCTCCAAGTAAGAAACTAGGCAAATGGAACATATTCTACCCTCCTGTGTTCTATCCTCCTTGGCAATAAATCGAAAATGGAGGGCTGGAGAAATGCTCCTAGTCTCTGTACCCAGGACACGTTGAGCCGCAGTTGAGCAGTGGACAATCGTTGCAGGGTATGACGCTCAACTCTTTCTGAGAGTACTCGCATACGAACTAACTATTCATACAATGTACATCTATGAAGTACATTGTATGAATAGTTAGTTGTATTATATTTTTTGTATATTGCATTTTTTGACAAGTGTTTGTTGGGAATTATGAAATCTTGCGAGTTTTAATACGAATACAGTAGCATATTTATTGTAGTTTCATGTTATTGATATATGCTCGTTGAAAATTGTGAAATTTTGTGAGTTTCAATAAGGCAAAGCAAAAAAGCGCAGAATTTGTCTGAGTGTTATGGGTATTCAATCTACAGGAATTGGTGAACTTTGCAGAAAATAGGCAGATACTCAAATAGACAAATGATTCGCATGGTCGTTGTTGAGCACATGTAGGTAAAGTTGAATTTAACTATATACATTGCGTTGTAACATGAAATACCGCGTTAATCTGTGGTACGACTAATAAATTTTATGTTTAAGTTAATTATAAGTTTAAACTATATTAAAATATAAATTATTATTAAGCATTAAAGACATGGCCGTTGATCTCATAAAGTGGAATTGACATTAAAACGTACATTGCTCGTTGTTGTGCCGCAATAAACCTTACAATTATTTTAACTTAAGTGTGAGTCCTGTAAAGGAATTCATTAATCATTATTAAAAGATTAGACTATATAAACTTAACAATAACATTTATTAATTTACATAGCTACTTATTAACTTCCAACACATTATATTACTCTTAAAATAGACTGGGATGGAGACATGTGAGCCTACTTGAACCAATAGCTAAATATTCATTAACCGTTGGATTGTTGATGACACGTACCTTGAGTTTGGGGCCTTGTTGGGAACCGTAGTCAAATTCGTCTGTAGTTGTTCTCTCCATGTCAAGATGATACTCTCACTACTTGAAATCTGCTACTCTTACGATGACACTTGTCGTTATCTTACTTGTTCATGTTGCTAAGTCAGAACGCTGATGCCTCTAAGTCATGATTTCTCTAAAACTCAAATATTTCTATAACTGCTTCTAAGTCATCTTATACTTGTTCATGTTCAACTACTATCTATTACTAATACTCATACTCATACTGCCGATAATATTAATACTAATACTACTACTATACTGCCGATTCTCGGCTCCAAACTTGAGGTCCACTCGGTGGGGGGGGGGGGGGGTAACTCCGCCTTACTTCTTCCATGACACTGATTGGCCACCCCTCATCCAATGGCACGACTGTACTTTCAGTCCGGGCCAACTCTTATATGGCATCCCAAATTTACAGTCCTTTGATCTAAAAGTTCAAGTTCTCATAAAATACGGTGCCAGCCAGACTAATGCTTTGTTTGTATTTAAGGACACCATGAATGTACACATAAACGTGTCTCACTACATGTGAGAACATATTCTGGTCTCACATAACCCACATTATTAATCTTCGGGGCCAACGGCCGTACCGTGCTGAAAACACCGGTTCTCGTTAGATCACCGAAGTCAAGCAGCATCGGGCGCGGTTAGTACTTGGTGGGTGACCACCTCGGAACACCGCGTGCTGTTGGCCATCTCGGGTGCGGTGTCCCCGTGGTTTGCGCGCTAGATTTGCACGCTCCCACAAATGCCGCCGTGTTCATGCGGAGTACGATCACGTTAAACATGTGGGTCCGTAAGTCCTTCCGAGAGGTTGGTGGTAGGGGAAGGAGGGTACGGTCCCTGTGGATGCCTCCCCCACTGGGTTCCGGTCTAAATTGGGTGGCACTTCCCGGCCGTCCATACAGTTACCTTACACCTTTCTGGTAGGTTGGACGGTCTGGGTCTCAACAACAACAACATTATTAATCTTCAGTGCGAGTTCCGGGAATAGAAAGCATTAACATACTACCATAATTAATTGCACCAATTTAACTTTAAAAAAATTTAATGTGAGCAGCACATGACTTTCCTTATATAATGCAATGAATTTACTACATTTACAGTAAAAAAATAAATTATTCTTACAGTAGATATTTATATTCTTTCCCAGATATTAATTATCGTCAATTAGTCATCATTTTCATTGATTTAGCTTCATTTTTATCATTGATTTAGCTTCATTTTCATTGATTTAGCTTCATTTTTATCCATTTGGAGAGATTTTCAATCATTTAGCAACATTTAAAAAGTCGCCAAGTTGGCGACATTTCACCAAATTTGCCTCCAAGATCTCGCCAAGCGTTATGGACGGAGAAATAAGTTATTCTTAAAATAGCAGATAAATGACTATTGGCGTTGAATTAAAAAAGTATTGCTCAAAGTATATTTTTTCATGAATGGAACGAGCTAGATCCACGAGAATGATGTCACCAAATTTATCGCATGATATTATATATGAAAAGTGAACATGTTTCTCAATAGGAAATATTTTTTTTTATTTTATATGATTTTTTGATATTTTTTTTTAAACGTGCAGTATCTCAAGAACGGTTCATGTTAGCGTTCTAAAATTTATGTCAATCGTTTTTCTAATGAAAAGTTACGTAAGAAATGTCTATTTGCGTAACTTTATTACAGGTTTTGTTTTTTTATGTATTTTTCAAAATTTCACTCTAAAATTCAGTGGAGTTCTGAACATTCGTTTGCGTATATAAACGATATAGCCTCCAGTATTCATGGATTGTAATTTTTGTACCGAATTTCGTTCGAATCGGTCAATTCGTGTGTCAGTTATCGTCTCCACAGACTCACTGACACACACACACACACACACGCACACACATACTTTCACACCCACACACAGATATCGCCTCAAAAATGTTCCATTCGTGATCAGGGATGCTTGAAACGTGCTCTCCCGTCGAAAACTCGAATTCGAATTTTCGGCCCCGTTACAATACTTTTCTTATACATTATTGTATACAAGGAAAGTAATAAAATTATTTATTAACAACATAGATCACTTATTAAATTAATTACAACAATTATTCATTAATTGCGGCGGAGAGAGAAAATGTGAGACCAGTTAATTAAAAATGCCTAAAATGCTGATCATGATGGCCTTCAACAATTATTGAGAAATACATACCTTCAAATCTGTTTTCGGAACTTGTCACCAGCTCGTACTTAATGTCGATCATATTGTACTGGAACCAACTCGCGATATAGTTATCCCACTCGTACTCGTCGATCATATCGTACAGTCGACTAAACGTTATTCTCGAGCACTTCTGGAACAACTATATATTAGGCCTTTGATGTTCTCCATTGCCAAAGTTCGATGTCACTGCCAACTCTATAGCTGAAAGTTCTTGCTGAAAGTTTGTCATAGTTCTGAAGTTCAAAAAAAGTCTTGTTGTAAACGCAAAAGTTTGTAAGCACATATTGTACTCCGCATACATATGTTATGTACTCATCAACATCGTATCAGGGTGAATTTTAAAATAAAAAAAATTTAAATTTTGACTAATTTATGACTTTATTTTGGATATGCACATTCACTTCAATTACTGATACCTTTAACAATAAACACATTTTTCTAACAAATTACTCAGTAATATTGTTTCCATGTTATTATTTTACCACAATCCCTTATTCATTGATTTACTAAATTTTCATCATTGATATTTAAAAACAATACATCATATTTTTTAACATTAAACATCATCGTACAAATCATTATTATTAATTTTTTAATTCAGCCATTTACAACTACCTTTAAACATTTCTATGGGCCTACAATAATATTATTTTGACATTGTCCTTTTAACCCGCAATGTAAACAAATAACAAGAAAGATCAATCATGCATAAAGCATTGATTATAAAACACTTTCCAACTTCAATGCAATTTTATTTAAACATCTCTAAAATGCGATACATTCCTCGGTAATATTTTTAAAATTACCACAATAATATATTAATTTATTATACTTAAAATCATAAAACTTCATCGAAAAGAATGAACTTCATTCAAATGGCGGCATTTAAATATAAATTGCCTGGTTTAAACATCTCTAAAATGCGATACATTCCTCGACAATATTTTTAAAATTATCATAATACTACAAAAAAAATTTTATATTTGAAAACTTCATCGAAAACAAATGAACTGTATTCTTATGACGTCATCGAAGTATAACAAGCCTGGCTCACTCTATAAAAACAGCATTTCATTTATAAAATAATTTCCATTCAATTGATTCATCATAATACTATAATAATTTATTTTATTAAAAAATTTAAAACCTTGGATGCACAAGTATTTTAACTCGATGAATGTTATTTTCGATGAATGTTTAAAACTTCATCGAAAAATCGTTTGTTTCTATGCGTAAATTCAATGAATGTTTCATTCACATCAGGTATATTGCAGACTCCATGAGTTAAATTATTTTGCATTAAAGAAATGAAGCAATTCTGATACAACTCATTCAACATCTTTTGATATTTACATTTTCCGTAAGTGAAAAGTAGGCTTCGTTGTAGAAATAATCAAAGTTGGATGATCTTTTAAACTCAACTATATTATAATTGCGTTATTTCAATATGTAGATGCACAGAATTTAAGCATAAATAAAGCGGTTTTAGGACGGATGCAACACTAAATTCGAATTAAAAATAACTTTAAAAATCACGATTTTGACACAAGATGGATGCCATATTTTATTTTGAAGTGGGTCACGTGATCTCTTCATATAACGGTCATGCGGTCTCACCATATAAAGGATGTAATTATTATTTTAATTTTTATTTAAAATACTACTGAATATATTTTGCTTTTTATATATTTTATGGTATAATTTGAATATTTTATAAAACTTTCGAAGCAATTTGTGAATTTTAAATCCGCTTAAAAAATGTTTGAAAATTTATGTCCCATAGGGCTCAATGTATTTCCTTTTTTCAACCCGTGTTCAATCCAAAACTAATGGGGTGATATTTTTCATTTATATTCCCATAGGTCCCACAGACCGTCTGAACAACTTACTAAAATTTCATTTGGATAAAGTCATTTTTACGGCTGTTATCGTGCTAACGGACAGACAGACAGAGAGACAGACAGTCAAAATGAACACAGTCATAAACACTTTTCAACTTTGTTGTAAAGTCTTATCAAAGTCATAAACACTTTTCAACTTTGTTGTCAAGTGTTATCAAAGTCATAAACACTTTTCAACTTTGTTGTAAAGTGTTATCAAAGTCATAAACACTTTTCAACTTTGTTGCAAAGTGTTAAAAAAATCTGACTGGCATCAATCCGGAATAGGGATTAATTATCGTGTGCATCAGTAAAATTATTCTTTGCTTTAAAATATCGTTAGAAAATAAACAATGGATCGAAGTCTATATTTTTGCGTTTTCCGAAGAGAAATATTCTTATTAAATTATAATATTCTTATTCGATTATTGAAACAATAATGTGAAAAGCATGGTTTTAATATTTCTATACCTAATTCAGTAACATAATAAGAAAGGGAAAAATCTGATGTGGGCAGCACATGACTTTCCCTGCAGACTTATATTCATGTTCTCTTTATTTTAATTAAATTTTATTCACTTTTAATTCAATTTTCGTTCTCATTTGATAACTGGACTTATTTTCAAAGGTGGCATAGAGAAAATACGAAAAATCTAAAATATCTCGAGAACGGCCAGTCCTAGTGTAATGGGGTTGGTCTTATTCTTTTCAAAGTTACAAATTACGTATAAACTGAGCATTTAATGGATATATTTGAACAAACGTAGTTTTTATTTTAGATTTTGACGATTTTTGCGGGACATTTTGCAAATAAAAAACAGCTTATTTTTTCCGAATTCTACCAAAATCTAATCAGCGACAGCGTGACCCACAAGTGACTTATCAACCGAATTTTGTGATATTCAGCCCATTATTTTTTCAGCTAGAGTGGATACAAGGTTTTGTGGGCTATTTTGCAAGAAAAAGGCGTGTTCTTTTATCCCGAATCGTATCCCAAACTAATCAGCACCAGACCCACCCACACGTGACTTACCTACGAAATTTTATGAAATTCGGTTAATTAGTTTTTTAGTTAGAGACGACACAAAATCTGCACAGACAGACAGACACACACACATAGGTCACGCTAAAAATGGTTTTTTGTATTCTAGCGGTCTAAAAAGGTGTAGATCCGTCGAAAACTCGATTTGCGATTCGAGAGTTATGACAGGAGAAACAAGTTATTTTTATCGTAGATACATTTGTAACGGCGACCAAATACATAACTATTGTCCACAGTATCTGTCCTCGTGAATGGAGCGAGCTAAATCTACGGGAATGATGGTAACGAAATTATCGCATAATATAATTATGTATAATGTACTTAATATTACGTAAAAATAAAATTTTTACATAATAAAGTATGCAAAAATCTTGAGTAAAATTTATTTTTTTTGCATTGATTCGAATTATCAAAATTTAAAAACTTATTTATATTTTTCTCTGATCAAAAACAAGTGTTAGTCAAGTTAGTCAAGAACGAATTCACCTAACACTATAAAATTTTACGTGCTCTTTTCTTATATGAGAAACTAGAACTCGACAGACTTTTTGAATGATTAGAACTCGATTTATTCGAATGTTAAGATTTTAGAAACGCAATTTTATAAGGACTTTTAACATTACTTTTGACTTTTTATATTTTAATTTAGAATATCTTGTCCAATTGTATGACTATGCTTGCCACGCACGTGGATCCTCACGAAATCTCTTATTTAGTTCCTCTTCTTTCTTTGCAATTTTGTCATGTATTGTGTTTTTTGAAGTTAGCAGCAATACAGCGCAATTTTATAAAATACTTTTTACATTTTTACATTTTTAGTATCGTAATTTCTTCTTCCGTTTGGATATTATATATATATATATATATATATATATATATATATATATATATATATATATATATATATATAAATTGAAAGATTTTAATCGAAAATTATGCATAAACTACTGTATGTACAATAAAACCCATCTCTAGCATATCTGTTACAAATGAGTAACTATAGACCAAGACTAAGGATAAAGATAGAAGGTAACATATCACTACAATGGAAAGGGGGATGAAAAGAATATTAGGATACAAAATTCACAATTTAAAGTATATAAATATAAATATAAATAAAAAAGTAAACACGGCAAAAATGAGAAAAGGCGATAATAATAAGCTCAAGATAATAGATTAAGACATAGAGAACAATCAATTGAAACTACACAAAAAATGGCGGTTAGTTCGAAATTGCATTCTCATCAGGACAGCCATATATTTCGAATTAAAACCGATAGAATAGCCAGTTTCTGACAATGGCGATAGTATTTAACTATAGACACAATTGGAACTGTCTACTGGCTAGTGGAAGGAAAAAAATAAATCAATTGAATTACAAATCAGAAAAATAATACCTCCTCGAACAGAAATATGAACTCACAAGCATTGTTACCACGTGTAAGTTCAACAAGCGACTGAGCATTTCACCTCACACGTCAATGCGAGTGGGCACCGGAATGAATACATTTGAACGATACATAATATGTATGGAGACTTCCAAAAATAGTAATCAGTATAGGACGCAGGACAAGTGGAAAATAGTAAACGGTATTAGACTCAGGCCAAGAGGTAAGTTAGGTGATAAGAATGGGTGAATTCTCAAAATTGAGTTATCCAATCAAGGATGAATAATGCATGTGTAAAATTATTACGTGGTATATTTGAAATTATTAATAATTATATTTTCAAATACTTCCGGATATTGCTAATTTTGACAAATGCGTTTAAGATCATTGATGTGGAGAAAGTGAAACCTAGGATCAGAGAGTCGATGTATTCGAAATAGCTGGTTTAGAATGAAGTTTCTAAACAATTGAATAGAATTGCAAGAATGATATGCAGCTTTATGATAGTGAAGTTGTAAGAAACTTTTTTATCATATAGATTGGTGATTACATGATTATTGAGGGTATCTAAATTTAGTTCTAAAAAATTTACAGTTTGACCAACGCTAGGCTCATAAGGAATTAATTCTAGGTTAGATGGATAAAACTCAATATTAATAGGATAGGAATCATCAATGATAATACAAATTATGATATCAACATATCTATATATAATATATGAATTAGAGTTAAAATGACATTCATAATAATAAAGATATAAGTTAGCGAGTATACTACTACTACAGACACCTTGTGGTACACCAGATGTTTGTAAATAAATGTTATCACCTTGGATAATATAATTGTTGCATAACACAAAGTGCAAGAGCATAGGAAAGGTTTTGAGATTAAATGCAACATTATTGGAAGATAGACATTCATGATAAAGAGAGATAATAACTTTATATAAATCTTTAATGACAATATTGTTAAATAGGTCTTTAATATCAAAGGTATGGAAACCAAGAATTTGTGGATGCTTGCTAAGGTGATTTACTAAATCAAAACTATTGTTCAAAATGAAATATCCTGAATTTCTAAATTTAAGAGATTCATCAATTCTATTTAAACAGTTCAGCAAGTACTTACTAGCTGTAGTGGTAAAGGTATTATGTCCACACACACACACACACACACACAAGTGACAGTTCTAAAACTGAGAGGTGATTTTTGGAATTTAGGAACCAAAGTAACATAAGGAAATTTAAAAAACCTACAATTTATATTTAATTGTGTATATAATTTTTACATTTTGGTTTTGATTTTGATAGACTGATTATTAATGGGTTTATTAATGCGATTATTAATAGATTTATTCATGAGGTCCTGTTGTCCTACGCTAGTGTGTGTGTGAAATTGTTGAGATGAAGTTTTGATGAATTACCGGTGATTCTCGAGGTTATTTAAACATTAATTTGGGTACAGAGGAATCACAACCACTGATCACATTCTTCAAGGAAATATTCAACTTGAAATGAAATCCTGATAGAAAGCAACCACTATGATGTCTGGCACTACAATCGATGTAGTACAGTCTAAACAATTTACCGCTAAGATAGTTATATCTTATTTTCGTTATCATCAGCCAATAATTTTATTTTTAGAGTATAAATCGCTGTAGACTAATGAATAATAAGTAAAATATTTAATTACGTTATATTATTTCAATTTATAAACATCATTACCGTTAACTAATCCTGATATCCTAAAATTTATCCAGATTAAGAAAATTAATTTAGTGATATTTAATAAAATTGATGATAAAAAGTTTCATTCCAACGAGCGACAGTTCTGCACACAATTGTTTATTCATCATGCAATACCATGTGTTGTAATTTCATCTCGAAATGAACAATTTTTAATTAATAAATAAAATATGTTTATTTAATTTTATATAACCGTGTGTTTAACCTCCTACAGGTATATAGAAACATTAGGTTTCAACTGTGTAGAAATGTGCCATAGTATAAAACCCAGAAGCTTAAATCTACAGTTTAAATAGTTGTTTTCATTATTTTTCTAAAAAAATTGCATTAAAACAGCAATATAGTCAATATTATTTTTATTGATTCTCACGCAAAACATATTCACCAATTTAGTAGCCATCGTACTTATTCTAGAAGAAAGCTATAAAATATCAGTTGTGAGTTTATGCGTTTATATTTAATCATAATGTGCATGGTATTCAAGAAACCTGAGAAAATATATATTTGAACACATTTCTTGCCTTGAAACGCTCTGTGTTTTCTAAAGAAAGTGCCTATTTTATAATTTTTCTCTACAAAAGAAAATTTTGGTTTTTCTAGTTCATAAAAACGAGAGATAGATACAATATTGCAGAATATCCATATGAGCAGGAACCATTATAAACATACTTTAGTACTATAAAAAAATCTGCTGTGGGCAGAACATGACTTTCCCTGCAGACTTATAGTCACGTTATCTTTATTTTAATTAAATTTAATTCACTTTTAATTCAATTTTCGTTCTCATTTGATAACTGAACTTATTTTCAAAGGTGGCGTAGGCGAAAAGCTTAAAAACTAAAATATCTCGAGAACGGCTAGTCATAGTGTAATGGAGTTGGTCTTATTCTTTTCGTCGTTAAAAATTACGTATTAAACAAGCTTTTAATGAATATAGTTGAGCAAACGTAGTTTTTTTATTTTAGATTTTGGCGATTTTCGCGGGCCGTTTTGCAAGAAAAGCAAGTCATTTTTTTCTGAATCATACCAAAATCTAATCAGCACCAGGGTGACCCATAAGTGACTTATCAACAGAATTTTGTGAAATGTGTGGTCCATTAGTTTTGAGCTAGAGTGGATCCAAAGTTTTGCGGGCCATTTCGCAAAAAAAACGCGGATTTTTTTAACCCGAATCGTACCCAAAACTAATCAGCGCCAGGTTCGCCCACGAGTGACTTAACAGCGAAATTTTATGAAATTCGGTCCATTAGTTTTTTAGTTAGAGTGGATACATACAATATCTGCAAAGACAGACAGACAGACTCACACATTGACACACACACAGGCGTCACGTTAAAAATAGTTCTTCATATTATATACGTCTCGAAACGCGTAGATCCGTCGAAAACTCGAGTTGCGATTTTCGGCATGATTCCAATACTTTCCCTATACATTACCATGTATTGCAGGGAATTTGTGAAAAACATTTTGTGCAAGAGATGAGGTCAACGTATTTAAGCACAAATAAAATAATATTATAACTTACAGCTATTTGGAGGATACGCTGGATTCCCTTAGTCAGTTAAAACACGCCAACAAACCCGAATTAAAAAAGAACAAGAAATATTAATCATGCATAAAATATTGATTATGAAACACTTTCCAACATAAATGAATTTTATTTAAGCATCTCTAAAATTCGATATAGTCAGCGGCGATATATTAAAAATTATCACAGTGCATCAATGAAAATTTCATTCATATCACATATATTCCAGACTCCAGAGCTAAACTATTCTGCGTTAAAAATTCAGTAATTCTTATACGACTCATCTTATAATCTCTTGATTTAATTACATTCTGTAAATGGATGCCATAATATATTTCGCTATGAATCTTGTAATCTCTTCATATAATATAGGTGTAATTACTATTTCAATTTTTATTAACAAATATACTAATAAACAAATTTTGATGAATTTTTTTTTACACAGTTTACGTGATAATTTGAATATTTTCTAATCTTTACAAAGCGATTTGTGAATTTTAACTCTTCTTAAAATTTGTTTGAATAATTACGTTCCATTGTGTTCAATGTATTTCATATTTTCAACATGGGTAAAATCCAAAACTAATTGGGTGATATTTTTATTTTACATCCCATTATGTTCCACAGACAGTTTCAACAACATATTAAAATTTCATTTTGATAAAGTCATTTTCACGGCAGTTATCTTCGGACAGACGAACAGACAGAATGAACAGTTTAATAAACACTTTACAACTATGTTGGAAAGTGTTAAGAATGAGTTGATATATATATATATATATATATCAATATATGCTTACGGTATGGTTATGGTTATATATGAATGGTTAGAATATGTTTATGATATGTTTACGATTATATATGCATTGTCATTTTATGTTAATGGTTTTATGTATGCATATGCATGGTTAATATATGTTAAATAACATGTTGGGCTTTTGTAATATACAGTAATGCTTTCAGTGTATAAACTCCTGAAATGTATTAGAAAAATTTGCGATCGAATCCGAAACGCTTACCTTTAAGTATACAAACTGTAAAAAGAAAATAATAAGAAACAGGAAATACATTTCTTTTAATTAAAATATACCTAAAATGCTAACATCAAGTCTAATTACAATAACTTCGTGTTTAACCCCCATCCCCACCCCCAAAGAAAAAAAAAACAATTACAAAGTTACGAGTAAAATCAACAAATGTTATTTTTCTCATTTTTCAACCTTCTTTACTCACTGCAGTTTAGTTTCTGCGAAAAGTTTAAATTATGAATTATGCAATTTCTGGAGCACGCGACTAGACGCATCGGAGTGATTTCAACCTTCCGTGATGCATGCGCATTCCGAAAATGAATTATTTTTCAATGTTTACATTTTCACAAACAAGATATATACATCTGAATAAGATTTAAAGGCATGGATTGGTAAATAGAATAATAGAATTTGCATTCGATTATAGAATGTTTGTGACTTTTTGTAGGACGTAATGTTGATGTCCATTTCAGTAGTTGCAGTTTTTTCAAAATATTAACCCCATCAACATGAACAAAGTTTAGTTTTGTTAATATATATATATATATATATATATATATATATATATATATATATATATATATATATATATATATATATATATATATATATATATATATATATATATATATATATATATATATATATATATATATATATATATATATATATATATATATATATATATATATATATATATATATACATAAATATATATACATATATATATATACACATATATATATATATATATATATATATATATATATATATATATATATATATATATATATATAAATATATATATATACATATATATATATATATATATACATAAATATATATACATATATATATATATATATATATATATATATATATATATATATATATATATATATATATATATATATATATATATATATATATATATATATATATATATATATATATATATATACATAAATATATATACATATATATATATATATATATATATATATATATACATATATATATATATATATATATATATATATATATATATATACATAAATATATATACATATATATATATATATATATATATATATATATATATATATATATACATAAATATATATACATATATATATATATATATATATATATATATATATATATACATATATATATATACATATATATATATATATATATATATATATATATATATATATATATATATATATATATATATATATATATTCATATATATATATATATATATATATACAATCCCTAGCCGGGATGTCTATTATGACATCGGAGTTTTTGAGACTTTCGATACTTCTTGTGGTCTTATATTTTCTCTCACGGATTCGACTTTCCCCGTGCACACGGACAGATAGGTGCTACTTCAGGCAGTTAGCTGTTTCTGGGAGTGTTTCCCGGGATTTAAAGCACGCTTCAACCAGCAAAAAGGGTCACAATCCCGCTTGGCATTGCTAATATCCCGTAAGCACACCTTTATTTGATATTATCTTTTTTTCTCTTTTCTTTGATTGTCTTTTTGTAATTTATATGTATATCTGGAAAACGTATGTATCATTTTATTACTATTGTTGCTACTATATCCAACTGCCAAGATCTAAGTTTCCATAGTAGAAGTCTGACTTTTACCTAATATCATACAATTTACACCAGAATCTAGTAAAAGTGGCAGTGACACACTATAGCCCAACTTCCCGGCCGTCCATACAGTTACCTTACACCTTTCTGGTAGGTCGGACGGTCTGGGTCTCAACAACAACACTATAGCCCATGACCTATCACCTCTCAGAAGGACTTTCTAGTCTACGGATTTATCGTGTTCTCACGTCAAGAAGTCAAGGAAATAGTTTGGGATGGCGTCGAAGATCGAACTCGGGACCTCCGTATGAGATCATCTCACCAAAACCACTGGCACATCTCGCTCCTTATCAATCACTATTTTAAAAATATTGCATTACTTTTAGCTATCAGATATCGTGTAATATTTAAACAATATTTTAAAATGTAATAAAATGTCTTGTATAATAGAATAGTAAAAAAGTTACAAAATAAATACAAATATAACAGGATTATATTTCCTCTATATTGTTTATTCTATAATTCGATTATACAGAAAACATTCATGATTACTGTAATCCGTTCCAATATATCAAATATCGTTGTAAAAAGAATGACGAATGACCTATTTTTGACAGTTTTCCATCACTTTTAAAATAAATAGAAATATCCTTCAAAGGGAAAATCCAGAAGATATAGCATTTTATTTTTGAATTTAATACATCAAGCTGCGGACTAAAATATCCGATTTTATCTTACTTTATCATTATTTCTAAGAAACAAACAGGGTGTTTAGAAAACTTAACAACGGGAGTTTTTCCTAACCGTTAGTTATAGATACCTAATTTGAATAGCAAAAATGACCTAAATAAGGTAGGAAGTTATGAAATTGTAAAAAAAAATGATATGGAATATATTTGTATCAAATGTAAAAATATATTTTTCATACTGTCTCCTCTAACGAACACATAGCATTTACCCATTCTAATCCTTCCGAAGAAGCAGCGGTAGTAGTTGAATGTGAGATTCAAATCTAATAATAGTGCGTTATTAGTCACCTCTCAATCTACCTAATACTGCGCACGTTCAATTTACCACAGCGACATGACTTTTCCTTCCTTCCTTTTCATTTACAGCTCTAGCTCCCGTCTCATATGCACTCTCAAGATAGTTTTGGTATAAATTGTAAAGAACCTTGATATCACAGCCGGAGTTCGAAACACGTCCTTCGTACTGGCTACACCACGTTCTTCCCTGGAGGCCAAACGCCCTACCGTGCTGAAAACACCGGTTCTCGTTAGATCACCGAAGTCAATCAGCATCGGGCGCGATTAGTACTAGGGTGGGTGACCATCTGGGAGCACCGCGTGCTGTTGGCACATTTCGTGCGCGGTAGCCCGGTGGATTGCGCGCTGGATTTGCACACTGCCACAACTGCCGCCGTGCAAATACGGAGTACGATCACGTTAAACATGTGGGTCCGTAAGTCCTTCCAAGAGGTTGGTGGTAGGGAAAGGAGGGTACAGTCCCTGTGGATGCCTCCCCCACTGGGTTCCGGTCTAAATTGGGAGGCACTTCCCAGCCGTCCAAACGGTCACCTTACACCTTTCTGGTAGGTCGGACGGTCTGGGTCTCAACAACAACAACAACGCTCTTCCCTTGAGCTACTGGAACGCAATTGCAAGTTCTTTTAATCGAAGTGGATTCAGCATTCTGCACCCTCTAATGTCAGATTGACGTGCAACTAACAATCTGGCAGAACACCTCCTGCTATGTATACACCAGGTTAGCCCCATGATGTCATTTTATTCTCCGGGTCAGTTTCCTTCATGGTCATTGACCTCCCAATTTGAAATATGCATTCAATATACTAGAGTACACTGAATCCATGCTAGTCGTACTATAGTCACTTTCATGCCACCAACATATTTTCACTAACATACATGGTTCATTTGTTTAGGTGCCATTGTAAGCAACCTTGCTACTCCAATAGGAACGGCATCACGGATTTTCGTTCTGGCCCTCCGACGCACTACCTCTGAGCTACTGGGAAACAATTATAAGCTCTTATAATTGAAGTGAATACTGAAATCGACATCTTCTAGTATCAGATTGACATGCAACTAATTATCTGATTGCCCACATCCTGCTATATTTTCAACGATAGCTTCTTACGTGGTAGTTAAACTCCCGATTTTAACCTTCCGAGTCTACTGAATCCATGCTAGCCGTATTAGAGTCACCTTCAGACCATCTACATCTTTGAACTATCCTATTGGGTTTATTTTTTCAGGAGTCATTGTAAAGAACCTCGCTACCCCAACCAGGAATCGAACCACATATTTTTTTTCCGGTCAACCGACGCTCTACCTCTTAAATGGCGAAATGGACTCTGAACAATATACTAACTAAGAGGCGAAATAAGAAACGTTGAAAACCACATTAAATGATTTTATCTGTGAATAAACACCATGATGCTTGCTTAACACCCTTTTTGCATCGGAATCCAACACATAACTTCTTAATTTACGAGTTAGCGCACTAATTGTCCTCCAAATCCATTTAATTTTACTGGGCATTTATTGAATTTCCTTTATGCGATTATAATTTTAATATATCAAATGACTTTCGACAAAGTATGAAGAATGACCCTCTCCTGACAGATATCCACTTATAAAAAAATATATAACTTCCTAAGAAAATATCTTAGTCACGGCCTTTGATTTCAATATTTCAAACTTCTGACAGATGAAAAAAAGTAATTTTTCTTGGCTTTATCGACATTTCAGAAAATGAAAAATATTTTTATCTAAAATGTATTATTTCCTCGGTTTTCTCAATGTATTATGAAACAATTTATCTATGTATCTGTCTATGTATTTGTATTAATTGTTTCAGTCATTTAATGCTCACATGATTTCAAAAATATCATTTGACTCTAACATATATATGATTAAATAGTTATCATTTAACTCTGACATCTACGGTTAAATGGTTATCATGTAAATCTACCATGTATGGGTATGTACGCATTTTATAACATTTAACTGTTAAATAAATGTTTATAATGAACCAGTACCCGCCATTGCCAGCATTTTAAGACGCAAACCTCTGAATATGCGCCCTCTATATAAACAATACATTCAACACAATTAATTAAAAATCATCTGCAACCATAGCAATCCTGAAAGCAACAAGAAATATCAGTCATCCATAAAGCGTTGATTACTAAATACTTTCCAACTGAAATGCAATTTTGTTTAAACGTCTCAAAAATGCGATGTATTCAGTCCTAATATTTTTAACACAGTACTAAAATACACAATTTTTAACACAGTATTACACAGTATTACACAGTACTACAATAATTTATTATACGTGGAAACTTAAAATTTCATCAAAATAGCCAATGCTATAAATCGTCTGCTTCTTTATGTACATTCAAAGAATATTTCATTCATACCAGTTATATTCCAGATTCCAGAATTAAATAATTTTGCATGAAAAAAAATCAGCAATTCTTATACAGCTCAACTTACAATCGCTTGATTTGTTTATATTCTGCCTGCTATAAAAATTAACTTTGTTGTAAGAATAATCAAAGTTTAGAGATCATTTAAAATAAAAAACATTGTAATTGCGTTGGCACATAGTTTAGATACACAGATAATATGCAAAAATATAGCGGTATTATGACGTATGCAACTTTAAATTTAAATTTGAATGATCTTTGTACATCACGATCTTTACACAGAGGGAAAAAATGGATACCACATTTTGTTTTGCTATGTGTCTCGTGATATCTTCATGTAATATGGGTAAAATTATTATTTCAATTTTTAATTTAAAAACTACTCAAAATAACTTGCTGACATTTTTTATGCATTTTATGTGATAATTTGAAATGTTATTAACATTTTCAAAGCAATTTGTGAATTTTGCCTTTGCTTAAAAAATGTTTCAAAAATTAAGTCCGCTTTTCAACCCGGGTTAAATCGGAAACTAAATAGGTGATATTATTCATGTTCAATCCCATGCCCCACATACCGTCTCAATAATATACTAAAATTTTATTTTGATAAAGTCATTTTTATGACAGTTATCGTGTGAACGGAAAGACAGGCAGGCAGAATAAACAAAGTTATAAACACTTTATAACTATGTTGGAGAGTGTTAAAAAACTAAAATTAACAAATAGGTAGAAACGCTAAGTATTACGCATTTTTACATGATGCATAATTTTGGTTTTTGTCGCTGCGGCAGTCAATGTAACATAAGTTTCGTAAGAGAAAAAAATATCTAACATAATAAAATAAATTTTTAAAAAGCTATCCTCAAAAATTTATATCGAATGTAATTTTTTTTTTTTTTGCAAAATACTTATTATGATGACAAACTCGCTCTTTCAAATCATTAAAATGATATCCATAAAATTCAGAAATTTAAATATTTTCCTTTTTAACCACATTTCCTAACACTACAACTTCGCCGTTTGTACCTCCTGTGCTCGAAAAATTATCTGTTTGATAAATATAATTTGAAAATAACTAAATCTTGGCTGGTTTTCGAATTTAAGTTAATATTTTTTAAAAAGTCGCAGAGATATGCTTAAACAAAGTTGGTGAGGGATTAATCACAAATTAAAATGCAAATGTTTACAGCAAGAGTACAAGTGACGCAACGCAGAAATGCATCATAGGCAAATAATATCTGCCTCTTATCGTTAATGGATCTTTGGCATGGATGGAAAATATTTTGAACAAGCTTTGTAATCTTTGTGTAAAGCAATTATTTCTGTACAGTGTAGATAATTTTGTACCAATAAATAGCAACATTATTATTTATTTATGTAATCATTATTTTCTTTCGTAATTTGTGTATGACCCCTGAAACGCGATCTGCCGACATGATTTTTCCCCTCTGAGAACCCTCTAAAATGATGAACATGATTTTCCCCCTCTGAAAAGTGGTTTAAGTCAGTATCTTTATCTTTTCATATCTCTGGGACTTTTTATGATAAAATGCTGAAATTTTGTACATAACCTTATTAGTGTATGGGGAACATTTTACTCATTGGAAATGTTTTTGTATGGGGCCGTTTAAAAATTTAAATTTCGTATTTCTAAAAGTTTAATTCCCTGAAATTTTTAATCGATTTCATAAAATTCTGTACCATTTTTTTTTCAATTTTGTAATTTATTATATATGTCTAACATCAATATTTAAGGAATAAAAGCCGATGTCAATGTTTTTGGGACAGCCTGTGTATACCTGAAAGGTATATAATGTGTTTGGAAAGACGGTATCGGGTATTATGCTCTTAAATATTATTCTCAGGTATATTAATTATTACAAAGTTTCTTAAACTAATGTGAAAAATGTTATTAATTGCCACTCTGAGGATATAATTTACAGAAATTTTCATAATTTAACTTTTTACAATGATCTTGTACGGTAAAGATTCCAATTAGTAGTATTTTACTTACGTTTTAAGTAGATAAAAGCAAAATTCCTGAAATACAAATTCACGAATACATTTATAGAGGAATTTGCTGACTTCAATTATATTATTGTCTATTACGGCTTTAAATTTAAAACTCTTGAGGAGATACTCACGTTAGATAAATCGCTGAACGTGAGAGCTTCTCCTTGAAATTTCCATGTTTGCACGATAATCCAACATGTAACTTGTAAAGAACCTTGCTGCTCCAACCGGGAATCGAACGACGGGTCTTCGTACTAGATAGTGGATGATCTCCCGTGGAGCTACTAGGACGGCATTGCAAGATCTTATCTTTGAAGTGGGCACTTTATTCTCAGATCGACGTGCAACTCACATTTTCACTGACCACTTTCTGCTATTTTTAACTCAGGTTAGTTTTTTAGTCTTATTTTTATTTTCAGGGTTAGCTTCCTGTGTTATCGTTGACCTCCCGATTTTGAAAACGGCGCTCCATATACCAGAGTCTACTTAATCTATGCTAGTCGTAATAGAGTTACTATGAGACCTTAGACATCTTTGCACTACATTGTAGAGTTAATTTGTTCGGGCGCCATTGTAAACATCATTGCTCTCTCAAATGGGAATTGAATCGCCGATCTTCATACTGACTAGCCGACACTTTTTTGTTTAGTTACTGAAACGGAATTGCAAACTCTTGTGGACTTTGCAAACTGGCCCTTTTACTTTAGGAAAACATGATTTCAGAGATGTTCCAAAGCACATATGGAACTTTTCATTGTGACTTATAAAAGTGTAATGGTCTTTCAATTTGGAAATATTTTTCTGAATCATTAAAATTATAACATTTTAATTTTTTTTAATACCACCCGTAAAGATGGAACTGTAGTTATGAAATATTATATTTTATTTTAAAAATTGCATTCTGTATTGAAAGTACATATCGATAATTAATCTATATCATAATAGTCTAACGTGTGCTGTTGCCGATACAGACCCTTTTGAAATTCCCCGGTGACGCAGAAAGCTCAAACTTCGAACACACATATGTAGTATCAAGCATGAGTTGAATCTAAATGCACCGAATTTTCGGTTCTCCTTCTACAGTTTAAAAAAAGGTAGTTTTGGAAAAAACATTATAGTCATTCCAGAAGCCCCATCCGCCCTCCGATGGGGAGGAAGGCTTCATTTATACATATGTTTCTACATAATTCTAGTATGACCTACAAGACAGAACGTAAAGAAACCGGCTTTTCAACCCTACCAGGGATGTAAAACATGATGTATGTAATAAAAGTTTATCCAGATTCTCAGAAAAGCTGAATATTTGCACAATTACAGTATCGGCTAAGGAACAGCACCTAACGGAACTAGATTTTCTATTCTTCCCCAGGAGAGGGAGAGCTTAAAATTATATTTCTTTGGCAAAGTATTTTCAGACTTCTCAAAAGTTCGTCGGTGACATTGAAGTCTAAAACTTACAGTATCAATAATGAGACAGAAGGTAATTGAACCATATTTTCAATTAAAACAACGATTTTCAACATTGGACGTCATACATTGTAAACCAGTATAAATCTCCGTAAAATAAGGTTGAAAACCAATTTTTAAGGAATGCTAGTTCCTGTCGGCAGCCTTAAATACAAGTACTTAAAAAAGGAATTTAACAATTTTTCGAATATCCTATAAAAAACCGATAGTTAGACATGTGTACGACTGTAGTTGGTAGACCTTCGCAAACATTCAAGTAAGCAAAAAAATTAATTTATCATAATAATTATAAATAATTGTAGAAAATCCAGCATAATTTCTACAGTCAAATTATGTTAATCAACTCAATATGTAATGACATGCGATTCGTCCCTTTAAGTTTTCTTGATTTATAAGTTAATCTAATCTTACGAGTATATGTATTATTATGAGAAATAACGTTGAATAAAAACTATACTGAGTGATAACTGTGTTTGAGGTATTGTCCATTTTTAAAGCAAATAGAAAAATTCTACGAAAGAAAATCCTTGGTCAGCGTATTTGATTTTTGATTTCAATATTTCTGACTCCTGACAGATGAAAGAATCCATTTTTCTTCCCTTTATTGATATTTCCTTGAAAAGGAGATATTGCATGCAGGCCCAAATATTTATTTTAGTTTTAGCATGGTGATCTGCATCGAAAATTGATACCATTACGCCAAGCAGAATAAAATTGCAATCTGAATAAATATATAAAAAATTAAAATAGCAAAATTAAGTGTATATATATATATATATGAGAACAGAATACAATGAAATAAAATGAAATTCAACAATAAAGAGGAAATTATAATGCATATTACAGTTCAGAAAGCTAAAGATAATCAACAAATGTCAAAGGATAGGAATCAAAAAAAGGAATACCAAAATAATCAAGCATTAAAGCTTGCATGTGGAAGAGCTCTAGGCTTAAGAATAGTGAACACAAAACTGCTTGTTTCTGAAATAGAAGATGGATTTTATATATATATATATATATATATATATATATATATATATATATATATATATATATATATATATATAAATACATATATATATGTATATATATATATATATATATATATATATATATATATATATATATATATATATATATATATATGTATATATTGATATATATATATATATATATATATATGTGTGTGTGTGTGTGTGTGTGTGTATTGAAAAAAATCAGATCTTTATCTTGTATTCAGATACAGGTGCTAACGTGCATAAAATAAGTTAACGAAATGTTTATTTACAAACTTATTTCATTTGATTTAATATTATTATTTGTAAAAGCATAACTTGATTATTAATAATTATTAATTTCGTACACATTAATTATTATATTAATATTCACACATAAATTATTATATTAATATTCATTGTTACTAATATTAAATTTATATGAAAATTATAAATATTAAAAATATGTTTTAAGTATTTATCATTCGTCTTGGACTTTCATTCTTTGATTTAGAAACTAAAGTATAAAACATTTTCAAATGCATAAAGAAGATCTCTGCCTATCCATTTATTCAAAGAACAAATATTAAAGAACATGAATTTGCTTCTTTGACCTTTATTTTTAAAAAAAATCTGGAGTCTCGTAAATATCCATTATAGTAAAAAAAATGAGAATTTAATACGACAAGACACTACTTACTAATAACGTAATTTTATTTTATAACTCTTAGACACGAAAAGAGTATCTATTAACATATTTCAAAGGAAACATTTTTGTGTCCTTAATATTTTCGTAAATATTCTGTGTTTGTGAAGATACATTAAGTAATTACGTGCATAATATAATGTTATTGAAACTGATTGTGTCAGCATGGAGATAATTCATTGTTTACACATGTATGCTAAAATTTGGAGTATATAGAAAGAAAGTAGTGTGATATTTACTTATGGGATTGATTTTCATGTATATATATGTTTCAGCATATTTTGATCAGTAAAATAAAGTAAACTGTCACAAATATATTAAAATGATAATGGCAGTTGTACCAGTATTAACATCCCATATTTCAGTATTAACATCATATTTTTATTAATTTTAACTCATTAGCGGCGACTTATGTATAACTTATATGTTTACATGGTCTTCCCGCACTTAAATCCAAGGAATCCAAGCCGTTTGAGTTTCAAACACCTGACGAGAAACCCTCGAATCTCCGCGTCGAATAGTAAAAATCTTATGTGGGCAGCACATGACTTTCCCTGTATATTAACGTATATTAACGTATATAGACGTATATTAACGTTATCTTTATTTTAATTAAATTTATTTCACTTTTAATTCAATTTTCGTTCTCATTCGGTAAACGGACTTATTTTCAAAGGTGGCGTAGAGAAAATACGGAAACTAAAATATCTAGAGAACGGCTAGTCCTAATGTAATGGGGTTGGTCTTATTATTTTCGTCGTTAAAAATTACGTATTAAACGAGCATTTTAAGGATATATTTGAGTATACCTAGTTCTCAGTTTAGATTTTGACGATTTTAGCGGGCCATTTTGCAATGAAAGGCAGGTTATTTTCTTTCGAATCGTACCATAATCTAATCAGCACCAGAGTAACCCACAAGTGACTCATCTACCAAATTTTGTGAAATTCAGTCCAGTAGTTTTTCAGTTAGAGTGGATACAAGCTTTTGCAGGCCATTTCGCAAAAAAAGGCGAGTTCTTTTATTCCAAATCGTACCCAAAACTAATCAACACCAAACTCGCTCACAAGTGACTTACCTACCAAATTTTGTGAAATTCGGTCCATTAGTTTTTTTGTTAGAGTGAATACAAAATCTGCACAGACAGACAGACAGACACACAGACACACAGACACACAGACACACACACAGACGTCACGCTAAAAATGGTGTTTTCGAATTCTAGAGGTCTTGAAACGTGTAGATCCGTCGAAAACTCGAGTTGCGATTTTCGACATGATTCCAATATCCTGCAATACATTACCATGTATTGCAGGGAAAGTAAAAAATAGTATGCAACCGGTTTACACAACCAGTTGTAGAGGATCCTTTGAAGTGTTTCAAAATGTCATTTCCATACTATGGAATCAGTTTTAGGAAACTAGAAATGTTAGCCAAAGACCCGTACAAGATCGTAGGCATGAAACAACACAAGATGAGGACCGGTATTTAACACCAACAGTAAGAAGAAATGGCACTCTGAAGACCACTCTTTTGCAACAGCACTTTCAGAGGACTACTTGCACCAGCGTTTCAACCCAAACTGTTTGAAACCCACTCCTTTGTGTTGGTTCGTATATTTGCAAACCTAAGGTCTGTGTTTCTTTAACAGCGGACCCCCATGCTTTCCGCAGAAGGTGGCCACAAGAGCATGTCAGATGAAGACAAAATGAATGAAGCAATGTTTTCTTCACAGACGTGTCCCCCTTTAGTGTACAACCTGTCAATAGGCGTATTATCATTTGGAAAGAACGTGGTACTCGGAATATTCCTGCATTTGTGAATGAAAGTGTTCGATTTGGGGAAGACGAAGTGATGGCCTAGGCCTATCTCTATTAATGGCCGTACCGAAATGTACATCAAGAGAAATGGATCACTGATGGGTCAGAGATATAGAGATGAGATCTCCGGCGGTTTCTTACGCTGCAGCAATCGGGGATGAATTCATTCTCATGAATGTTAACCCTGGGCCAAATCTAGCTCGGCTAATCGACGACTTGCTTTTCGACGAAGGAATCCTTCGAATGGATTGACCATCACGTTACCCAGACATGAACCCAATCGAACATGTTTTGGCACATTCCGAGAAATTGCTGTCACCTTACCCAGACATGAACCCATTCGAACATGTTTTGGCACATTCCTTATTAAAACCCAATTTTATCCCAGAAGTCACATTATTATTGTTCGTTTTTATAACATTTACAAAATGCACATTATTTGTTTACTGACAAACACAAGAATAAAATTAAATTTTTCCTTGTTCTATACGCAATCTTCTTTTCTAATGGAATACAGTACCTATGATTCACATATCAACTAACAAAACTTTTTCTCCTCTGCAGTTTACTTCCAATATATCATAATATCCCCTAATTGTCTTGAGTAGTATATACATATATATATATATATATATATATATATATATATATATATATATATATATATATATATATATATATATATATATCTATATACCTACATACATACATACATACATACATACATACATATCTACATACATATCTACCTACCTACATACATACATATCTACCTACATACATATCTACCTACCTACATACATACTTACATACATTCATATATACATACATATATATATATATATATATATATATATCAGTTACGAGGAAAGGTATGTAAATTTGATGTAAATTTGACTTAAAGATGTATCTCGTATCTCACTTCTACTGCCCGCAGAAGTACTATGTTTATAAATATAAAATCAAATATAAATACGTTATTAAATATTAATATGAAATCTAAAATTAATTAAAATTTACGAGTATTTACATTTCGAATAATAATTATAATAAAACTTAAGTTGGAGCTGTGGAAAAGTCTTGTATCTGTCTCTTAAATTACAAAATTCAATGTATGTATATTAATTAATTTATTTTTAGATAACACGGATTCAAGCACAACGTACTGATTGGTTATCATAACGGAAATGTGCAATTTTATATTCACGATCTAGTTACGAGGTTTGGCGAAGCCTAGCGATCACGGGACAGATTCCTCTAGTTAGTAAAAAAAATATAAATAAGATACTTTTCTTTTGACTTTAAGCATCGAGTTCTTAATGAAGTACATAATTCACTTCCATTAGAAATGAAGATATTGCATAAATAGGAAGCGTACATATAATAACGTAATTTGATTTCTTTTCTGTTAGACACTAAAAGAGTAGCTATTAGCTTTCATCAAAAGAATAACATTAAAGCATCGCGAACATTCAGTAAGTGTAATGCATTTACAAAAGTGCATTATGCAATTTATCCTAAATAAGATCATCTCACTGATACTGATGATTCTAACGTATTGCTAAAATATTGTGCAAGCAGAAATAAATCCTATAAATGTTATCATGCGATGTTATCTTATTGAATTATTTTAAGCCTTATGTTTCGAAATTATTCTGAGTTCAACTACTAATATCAAATTAACACATTTTTTTTAATAAAATTTGAAATGCACGGTATTATTCTGATTTCTACATTTTGTTCTATGTTTTGCATTTTATAAATAATGAAATACTTTTGGATATCAGTAAAATTGTAAGTTGTTAAAACGAAAGGTCTCGACTTCGAATTATTTCCATTATTTTTACATATAGAGAACACATAAAAAATAAATTACAGACCAAGTATTTAAAAAAATAGCAATTTCTCATTCATAGACTGAATATTTAATACTTATCTCAGTTTTTAAAATTACAGCCATTTCTCTAAATCTTCTCGATAATAATATTGAGTGTGATATATACATATCTAAGTATAAATGAATTCCTTGATTACGCCAGATAAAATTATCATATCGATGAAACTTACTTCAGTTGCATTGTTACAGTTAAATTAATGACACTTTGTTAAATACTGATAGTTTGAGAGCGGATAACGAACAGTTGGATAACAAATCGAAAACAAAGCGAAAAAGATGAAAAAATCAATTACAATGTTGTTGAACATTGTCTATTTACACTCGCCAAAAGTGAAATTGCAACACTAAGAAGGGATGAACTTAGCCGTATGCAAATCATAGTACATATAAAAGAGAAAGTTATATGCAGGTGATTAAGCTTTCGTACGTAACGGGTGATAAAGACTAGCTGAAGCCTTGACCCATAAATGCTATCAGCGACGATTTGCAACAGCTGATCGTTCGAAAAAGTGAAGAAGCGATACCTTGAAGATGTCAGCGAGCTGTATACCAGCAGTTAACGGCTGGGAAAAGAGACCGTTTCCTAGAGCTGCGAAAGTGGTTTTATCGAAGCGTGTAATTTCCGTGAGTGTTGGTGAGTACCAACCAGCGATTTGTGACACAATAGACTCAGGGACAACAGAAAATACGCCGAAGAGGGATTGCATCAAGCAGACTTACGATAGTGTCTACAGACAATTCGTCGAACGGCTCGCCGAGACACGTAGCCAGTGGTAAGTGACATCCGAAACAGCCTGCCACCATCAACGGTTGCACATGCGTGTACTCAAACCATTTGCAACAGGTTGCATGAAGTGCAGCTACGCGCCCGACGGCCAGACACTAGAGTGCCATTAAGCACTCGTAACTGGATTCCCGTCTGGCTTGATGTCGTCGTCATCGCAACTGGGCCAATGAATGACATAGTGTATTGTTAAAGAATGAATCCCGCTTTTGCCTGTGGAGGAATGACCGTCGTGTACGGTTGTGACAACTCCCCAGGGAACGCCACTTGCTAGTTCATATCACCGAGCGCCACACCGGGTATCATGTCTTGGAGGGGATCATGTCCGATAAGCGGATAGCTCTGGTGCACATTGCAGGTATTCTACAGAAGACCGCCCTCACAACAAAAATCGTCACATGTGTGACAGTGACGTTGTAATCACGTGACACCTGGGTCACAATGTGACCTCATATTTGTGACTTCTATGCGACGTTACCTATGAGTAATTTTGTAACTTCATTGTGACTATATTCTCTCTGTGACGTTTCCATAATTTTATTAACACGTAAGAATGTGACGACATTACAATGGTAATTACAATGTGACGTCATAAACAAGTTAATATGCGAAGTCACAAACGACCATGAAAATGACCAAAATGACTTCGCTGTGACCTCAATATGACATTGCCGAGATGTGCTGCGACGTCCTGTGACGTCCCAAAGTCACAGTGTGATGTAAATCTTACGTCACTGTGAAAAAAATGATGTTAGGGCTGTATGTCACATAAGTTGTGATGCCTGTAGTTCGGCCACTTGTGCAGGCCGTTCCTTGCACGGTGTTCAATGTAAGATAACGCTACACTGCACAGCGAAGTCGCAACAGCCTGAACGGAATTCACATCATTTATTGGACGAAAGCCTCACAGGATCTCTGTCCCATTTAACAAGAGCGGGCCCTCATCGGACGTCAGGGGCGCTTTTGACCACCATTACATACCGTAGACGAACTGCATACCGCAGTGGACGCTGCTTGGCAGGGATTACTACAGGTAACTATTAATAGCCTCATCGACATTATACCTCGCCGTTTAACAGTCTGTATAACTCCTCCTGGGGGCTACATTATTTTCTGGGTAAACAAGTTTCTTTTGCATATTGTTTGTTCTTTTAATGATTTGCATATGACTCTCTCTTCAACCAGAACTGGGATTTGCATATGGCTACGTGCGTGCATTCCTTCATGGCTTTGCAATTTCACTTTTGACAAGTGCAGTAGGTATTGACATCGGGAACGAAAGAAACCTGTTCATGTAATGCAATAAATATCTGGTAAAAAGACGTATAATTCTTGCCTGTTATAAAGTGACGCCTGCAACGCTTGTTACAGTATATGACGATATTCTTTCTCGAATTGAAATGGACATTATAGTTAGTAAAGCGAATTTGGAATAGGATGTACATTTGATTCATGTTTACGTGTGTGTTTTTAGAATATCTTGGTATAAAAGCAATTCACCAATAATCATATATTGGCATATATATACCTTATACAACATATTTATGTCAATTCAAACAAATCGTATAATGATTTACATCTCTGTAAGTAAATTTTTCGCCTATTTCGCTTTATTGCCGGCTCATTATCCTGACTTTTTTTTAATTCGATGCTAGGAACAATGAAATCACTTTTATTTGATTTGGAATTATGACTTTACTATAAATATACCAAACGGGTACACTAATGCACCTTTCTTTACAAAGTTTTCGTGGTGCTTAAGGACTTTGCTAGAAGCCCTGTATTATGTTGTAAACATTTTATTAATATAAACTATTATTTTATAATTTTTACTAATTAATAATGTACGTTATTTCTAATTTAAAACATAAAACTTTGATGTTTATCTAGTTAGTTAAAGAAAATAGTTAATGAATACAAAACATTATTTTTCAAAACCCTAATTATTAAGTTCTTACTGAAGTACATCGTTAATATCTATTACACTAAAAAAATGTATTAAGAGGAGAAAAGTTACTTTCCATTAGCTTAATTTCATTTTATTCCTGTTAGAACATGAAAATAATAGCTATTAGCTTAATTCAAACATATTTTAGCATCCCAGATTTAGTAAGTAAATATACTTCATTTATGAAGGTAAACAACAAAATGCTTCACATAAGACCATATTAGTGATACTAATGATATTAGTTATATTAGTCACTCCATTTATATAATTTTTCTGTTTCCAATGCATTACCCATAGATAGTATATTCATGAAATAAATGCATTTAAGGACTCACCTGTATATAAATATACATATTTGGGAAGTCTATGATTAGATAAATAACAGTAAAAATTTTAAAGGAATTGAAATGCAATTACGATAATTACACATAAAAAAAATCTGTTGTGGGCAACACATGACTTTCCTTATATAATGAAATGAATTTACTACTTTAAAGTAAAATAAATAGGTTTTTCTTCTAGTAGATACTAATATCCTTTCCAAGATATTGAATTTTCGACAATTAGTCGTCATTTTCATTGATTTATCGTCATTTTTATCCATTTGGCGAGATTTTCGTTAGTTTGGCAACATTTCAAAAAGTCGCCAAGTTGGCGATATTCCGACAATTTCGTCGCCAAAATCTCGCCAAGCGTTATGGACGAAGAAAAAGTTATATATATATATATATATATATATATATATATATATATATATATATATATATATATATATATATATATATATACATATATATAACTTATTAGATATTGAATTTTCGACATAAATTATATAACTATTATTATATAAAATATTATATAACTTATTAGATATTGAATTTTCCACAATTAGTCGTCCTTTTCATTGATTTAGCGTCATTTTTATCCATTTGGCGAGATTTTCGTTAATTTGGCAACATTTCCAAAAGTCGCCAAGATGGCGACATTTTGCTAATTTCGTCGCCAAAATCTCGCCAAGCGTTATGGACGAAGAAATAAGTTATTCTTACAGCAGATAAATTGGCGTTCAATTGCAAAAGTATTACTCAAAGTATATTTTTTCATGAATGGAACGAGCTAGATCCACGAGAATGATGTCACCCAATATATTATATATGAAACCAATATATTATATAATGTCACCATGATATTATATATGAAAATGAACATGTTTCTCAATAGGAAATATTTTTTTTTCTATTTTATATGACTTTTTGATAATTTTTTTGAAAAATGTGTAATATCTCGAGAACGGTTCATGTTAGCGTTCTAAAATTTATGTCAATCGTTTTCTAATGAAAAATTACATAAGAAATGTCTATTTGCGTAACTTTATTATTGGTTTTGATTTTTTGACGATTTTTTTAATATTTCATTCGAAAATTTAGGGGGGTTCTGTACATTCGATTGTGTATAAAAACAATAGGCTTCTAGTGTTTACAGATTGTAATTTTTGTACCAAATTTGGTTCGAATCGGTCCATTCGTTCGTCAGTTATCGTCTCCAAAGGCGCACTGACACACACATACTCATACTTTCACACACACACACACACACACAGACATCACTTCAAAAACGTTTGATTCATGATCAGGGATGCTTGAAACGTGCTCTCCCGTCGAAAACTCGAATTCGAATTTTCGACCCCGTCACAATACTTTCCTTATACATTATGTATATAAGGAAAGTAATAATGGGAACTCTTGTGATGATGATGAACTTGTTGGAGTGGATGTGACTGACTCTTCTTTAGCGCGTAGCATCACTTTGCTGGTGAATTCTCCTTTCCTTACTACTTTCGTTATCCGAACTTTAGAGAATTTTCACGTATCTGAGGTACGCAGTGTGGATTTAATTAATTTATTTAATTCATTATATTGTTGATAAAATTTTCTTCAGTTTGCACATTGCGTTCTAAAAACAGTGTGCATTCAAAGCCTTCCAATTCCCATTCCACAAAATACATTCCTATTCCTCTGTTAGTAGTAAACCTTACAATGTGAGTAAACTGACCACGCAGTTTTACTTAATTTATTATTTATAACGTAACACATCTTTCAACACATAGAACATTATATTGAGGGAAGCATTTGATCTCATTTGAAAAGTAAAATGGCCAGATACCTAGCTATAAGAATTCAAATTAATTTTAGATGCAGGAGTTTCACCTGACCTTATAGTTGTATGATAAGTTACATCTGTCTGTCTGTCTGTCTGTCCGTTAGCACGATAACTGCCGTAAAAATGACTTAATCAAAATGAAATTTTAGTATGTTGTTCAGACGGTCTGTAGGACCTATGGGAATATAAATGAATAATGTCACCCAATCAGTTTTGGATTGAACCCGGGTTGAAAAAATAAAATACATTGAGACCTATGGGAACTAATTTTTCAAACATTTTTTAAGCGGATTTTAAATTCACAAATTGCTTCGAAATATATAGGTAATATTCAAATTGTTCCATAAAATATATAAAAAAAATTAGCGAAATATATTCAGAAGTTTTTTAAATAAAAATTAAAATAATAATTACACCTCTAATATGAAACGATCACGTGACCATGATATGAAACGATCACATGACCCACTTCAAAATTATGTATGGCATCCATCTTGTTTCAAAATCGTGATTTTTTCAAGTTCTTTTTAATTCATATTGATTGTTGTATCCGTCCTAAAACTGCTTTATTTTTGCTTAAATTCTGTGCATCGACATACTGAAACAACGCAATGACAATATATTTGAGTTTAAATGATCATCTAAATTTGATTATTTCTACAACTAAGCCTATTTTTCACCTATGTAAAATGTAACCAGCAAAATATATAGAATAAGTTGTATTAGAGATCCTGTATTTTTTTAACACAAAATAATTTAGTCCATGGAGTCTGCATGGCTGATATGAATGAAATATTAATTGATTTTATAAAGAGAAGGACGATTTTTTTCGATGAAGTTTTAAGCATAGAGTTTAATTATTTGTAGCTCCATGGTCTTAAATAAAATGTTGAAATGAAATAAATTATTATAGTATTGTGATGAATGAAATGAATGGGAGAAAGTTATGAATGAATTCCTGTTTTTATAGAGAAATCCAGGCGTGTTATTTTTTCTATGACGTCATTTGAATTAATTTCAGTTGTTTTCGATGAAGTTTTCAAATATAATAATTTATCATAGTATTATGATAATTCTAAAACTATTACCGAGGAATGTATAACATTTTAGAGATGTTTAAACCAGGCAATTTATATTTCAATGCCGTCATTTGAATGAAGTTCATTTTTTTCGATGAAGTTTAAGTTTTCAAATATAATAAATTAATGCACTATTGTGATAAGTTTCAAAATATTACCGAGGAATGTATTGCATTTTAGACTTGTTTAAATAAAATTGCATTGAAGTTGGAAAGTGTTTCATAATCAATGCTTTAAGCATGATTGATCTTTCTTATTTTATATATATAAAGTATTTTCAAATCTAACAGAATCTATTAGGCGACCTGAAATGATGAATCCTTGTATGCTTATAGTGTCACTTACGAGAATATAAAGTACCTGAAACTGTTATAGGTGTCCCTGCAGATGAAGAAACTATGTTTTTTAAGAAATTTTTTTCCAGATCCATTGAGAGCTCTCAGCGACTGAGACGGCTTAATTTATATACACTTATGACATCTACTGTTGGTTAAAACCTAACGGAACTAGATATTGGATTTCTTCTCTAGAAGTGAAGTAAATAGATAGATAGTGGTGGAAAACGTTTTTTAGACCACACAGAAGCAATTCGGACTACGAAAAATCTAAATGTGTTAATTAACACATTACAACAAAGTTGAAAAGGGTTTATGACTTTGTTCATTCTGTCTGTCTGTCTGTCTGTCTGTCCGTTAGCACGATAACTGCCGTAAAAATGACTTTATTAAAAAGAAATTTTAGTATGTTGTTCAGACGGTCTGTGGGACCTATGGGAATATAAATGAAGAATAATATCACCGAATAGTTTTGGATTGAACCCGGGTTGAAAAAATGAAATGCATTGAACCCTATGGGACATTTCAAACATTTTAAGCGTATTTCAAATTCACAAACTGCTTCGAAAGTATTGGGAAATATTCAAATTATCCCATAAAATATATAAAAAAAATAAACAAAATATATTCAGTAGTTTTAAATAAAAATTAAAACAATAATTACACCTTTTATATGAAGCGATCATGTGACCATAATACGAAGAGATCACGTGACACACTTCAAAATAAAATATGGCATGCATCTTGTCTGAAAATCGCAATTTTTAAAATACAATATATTTCAGTTTAAATGATCATCCAACTTTGATTATTTCTACAACGAAGCCTTTTAACTTATGGAAAATATAAACGGCAAAATATGTAGAATGAGTTGTATAAGAATTGCTACATTTCTTTAACGCAAAATTATTTAGCTCATGGAGTCTGCAGTATAGCTGATATGAATGAAATATTCATTGATTTTACAGGGAGAAGAACGATGAGGTTTTAAACATACATTTTAATTACTTGTACCTCCATGGTCTTATGTTTTTAAATAAATAAATTAATATAGTATTGTGATGAATGGAATGAATGGAAAAATATTAATGAATGAAATGCTGCTTTTATAGAGAGAGTCAGGCGTGTTATATTTCGATGAATAAATTTCACTTGTTTTCGATTACGTTTTCAAATATAATAAATTGTTGTAGAATTATGATAAGTTTAAAAATATTACCGAGGAATGTATCGCATTTTAGAGATGTTTAAACCAGGAAATTTATATTTCACTGCCGTCCTTTGTATGAAGATCATTTTCTTCGATGAAATTTTAAGTTTTCAAGTATAATAATTTAATGTAGTATTGTGACAATTTTAAAAATATTACCGAGGAATGTATCGCATTTTAGAAATGTTTAAAGTTGCATTAAAGTTTTGCATTTTAAAGATGTTTAAAGTTGCATGGCATTGAAGTTGAAAATGCTTCATAATCAATGCTTTATGCATGATTGAGGTTTCTTGTTTTTTTAAAGACACATTTTTTTGTGCTAAGCACACGCCATGTCTTGTTAAACAAAAACAACTTATTAAAACATTGCAACTGAATTTTTAAAAGTCTAATTTGATAGGATTAAATAATAGTTTATGTATAATATCTATATAACTAGATAAAAGTGTTTTCTAAAACTTAACTCATTAGTTCTGTATACTGAAATCAGCTATAAAGCTTTGAAATTTCCAGTTGATGCAATTTAAAATAGTTAAAAATTTGGAAATATATAAATAAGAAACTGATAAATTAATAAAATTTTAACCGAGAAAAGCAAATTTGGTATCAAATGAAATGGATTAAAAATAATTTCAAGTTAGGCAATTTAAATAAATTTAAATTGTTAAAACCCAAAAAGAACGAATTTTCGCCATTTGAAACGCAATAGCTATGGAATAGAATGCATTTGGAATAGCAGAATAGTAAAAATCTAAATAAATGGAAAATATATAACCAAAATAAAGAAACGTTAATAACAACATGTCCCCTGAACCCACTTTGACTAACAAACAAAATTCCTAAAATTAGTAAATATTAACAGCATCCCAACACACCATACATCGTTAAACAAATTAAAACTTATTAAAACATTGCAACTTAGTATTTTAAAATCTAGTTTGATAAGATTAAAGAATAATTTATATACATATCCTCACAACTATATTAAAGGATTTTCTAAAACTTTGCTTATTACGTTTGTACTGTAGTCAATCATAAGTACTTTGAAATTTCTACAATAACCATTCTTGATTAAAGAGAAAATCCTCGTAATGTACATTAGAATGGAATAAATGGGAGAAACGTACATACCATTAACGTAATTTGATTTCATACCTATTAGGCATGAAAGGAGCAGCTATTAACTTTCTGCAAGGGAAAAAAAAACATTTAAGCTTCTCCGAATTTAAGTAAATACCCTTTATTTATAAAGATACATTCTATAATTCTTTAAAAAAGATACTGCTAGTTCTACTTATTATGTTATAAAATATGGAATGTAATGAAGTCGTTAATTACTGCCATGTATGTTAAGTAAGAATGCGTGTCGTATTTTTTAATATTTTAATATTTTTAATTGCAAACAAATTTATGTTAAACTAGCAAAAACACCCGAAATTAGGGTGCCTGTTACTGTATATATATATATATATATATATATCTCTATATATATATATATATATATATATATATATATATATATATATATATATATATATATATATTGAATATATATATATATATATATATATATATATATATATATATATATATTGAATATATATATATATTGCATATATATATATATACATATATATATATATATATATATATATATATATATATATATATATACATATACACACATATATATACATATATACATATATATATATATATATATATATATATATATATATATATATATATATATATATATATATATACGAATGAAAAGGAAGGAACGTTAAAACGTTGAAAGGGGAGAACCAAATGCGTTGCATATAATGGCAGGGGAGGATTGCGAGTCCCCTTCCCGTTTAAAGAAGCTTTTAAAGCTTTTACAGTTTTTGCATTGTGTGGCAACGCCCACGGTACCAATGCAATACAATGGTCAGTCCCCTACTTGTGCATAGACAAAGGCACCCGTATACAAGAAGAGCAAGAACAACATCGACGCAGAAGGAAAGGACGCAAAATGAAAAACGATCCTAGTACCAGAGCCTATATATCAACACTTACGCATGCGTGCCAACATACCAGTATCGCACAAATCACAAAATTCACACCAATTCCCGATGGAAACGGCTAAAGTTTTCTTTATTACTGAAAAAAGAATTATTGCATGCATGCAAGAAATAAATAGGATAGTGATTTTTTAAAGCTTCGGTTACGATTTTTTGATTACATTTATTGCAATCCTTTTTTAATGTGTTGTAAGCCTGGTTTCTCTCGAAATGGCCGATAAGGATGTTTCTGAAAGCATTCTTAGTAAGGTTCGTCCTCCATTCTATAAGATGGCCACTCTTGATTTTGTAAAAATCGTGTTTGTCGTATAAAATTGTATAAGTACCATATCGTAGATGTTTATTTATTGATATGTCCAAAAAATTCACTGCACCATTCTCGTCGACTTGGATTTCGATCAGTTCCAATTCTCTCGGATAAAACGCGAAATCGAAATTAGATGTGCCTTCAAAACACCCCAAAGGCACATCGTCCCAATAACGGAAATATGGCATCTCATAAAGAATATGTGTGCCTTTTTCATAAGCAGATAGATAGATATCAGACAAAACGGATGAACAGGCTCCTTCCATAGGTATACCTTTAATTTTTTGGTAATGTCCTTTTCTGTCATGTAAAATATTATCTTTTAACACCAATTCAACGAGATCCAAATATCTACGAAATGTAAAAAACACTTTCAGGTTATATTCTTCATGCAAATTCTGCAGTATTAGGTACAGCTGTGTTAAGTCAATGTTGTTAAACAAATCTCGAATGTCGTAGCTTTTAAATCTGATGTCCTTGTGACAATATTTGAGGCGATTTTTGACCTCTTGTCCGTTCTTAATCATAACAGTACTTGGTTCATTAAGATAATTCATAACATGTTTAAGGATATCCAAAAGCTTCATATTTGCCTGGGTTAGGTAAGTTCCACATCCAACAGTGTCTGTGCGGAATTTGACAGGTACTTTGTTTAATTTAGGAATAAGAATTAAATATGGAAACTTGACAGATTTCAATTCTATTCCTATACGTTTTTATAATGCTTTTATCCGGTTAGTCAAAACATTACCGTTATTGGACAATTGAGCATACATGGTGCGATCTTGGTAACACATTTGTAAAGTGTCCACATAATATTTTCTGCATGTAAAGGCATAATGTGAAACAATTTTATCTGTATAGGTCAAAAGAAAAATTTCTTTAAAACAATGAATGGAAGTTGGAATGGAACCACCCTTGGTATTATGATGTTGCTGTAGTTAGTGTAGACGGAATGCGTAGCAAAAGTAACATTTCCATTCTTTAAAAGCTTGGATAGGTAAACTTTACTTTACTGCCACACTGTAAGTGAAAACTTCTGGATCGTTGCTAAAATCCTCTAAAATATCTTTCAAAACTTGTGTCCGAAATTTCGTACCGAGTCGAAAAATTTGTTTTAGTTTATGATCCTTCATCACTGCTGGATCGCAGTGATCAAGGTTTGGCAGTTTGGCAGTTTGGCAATGGATGAACAGGCTCCCATGGGGGGACCCTGTTCATCCATTTTGGCAGATATCTATCTATCTGCTTATGAAAAAGGCACACATATTCTTTATAAGATGCCATATTTCCGTTATGTGGACGATGTGCTCTTGGGGTGTTTTAAAGGCACATCAAATTTTGATTTCACCTTCTATCCAAAAGAATTGGAACAGATCGAAAACCAAGTCGACGAGAACGATGCATTGAATTTTTTGGACATATCAATAAATAAACATCTACGATATGGTACGTATACAACGTTATACGACAAACACGATTTTTACAAAATCAAGATTGGCCATCTTATAGATTGGAGGACGAACCTTACTAAGAATGTTTTCAGAAACATCCTTGTCGGCCATTTCAAGAGAAACCAGGCTTACATCACATAAAAAAAGGATTGCAATAAATGTAATCAAAAAATCGTAACAGAAGCTTTAAAAAAACTCCATCCTATTTATTTCTTGCATGCATGCTATAATTCTTTTTTCGGTAATAAAGAAAACTTTAGCCGTTTCCATCGGGAATTGGTTGGAATTTTGTGATTTATGCGATACTAGTACGTTGGCACGCATGCGTAAGTGTTGATATATAGGCTCTGGTACTAGGATCGTTTTTCATTTTGCGTCCTTTCCTTCTGCGTCGATATTGTTCTTGCTCTTCTTGTATACGGGTGCCTTTGCCTATGCACATGTAGGGGACTGACAATTGTATTGCATTGGAACCGTGAGCGTTGCCACACAATACAAAAACTGTAAAAGCTTTAAAAGCTGCTTTAAACGGGAAGGGGAGTCTCAATCCTCCCCTGCCATTATATGCAACGCATTTGGTTCTCCCCTTTCAACGTTTTAACGTTCCTTCCTTTTCACTCGGATATTTTCTACTCTGGAGATGTGAGCAGCTTCGCTCCTGTCCCTGAGTGGTGTATTGTTTTTTGTCGTCGATTAGCGTGAGTGATAAATTCGAACTTGAATCTCACTTGTTGTTCTTAATTTCTTAATGTTATATATATATATATATATATAACATATATATATATATATATATATATATATATATATATATATATATGCGCCTGTTGTCGCACTCGTCGTCGGTTCCACTGTGGATTTCAGAAGGGATGGATTGTTTAACGAATCAGGAGAAGGTCGACATCCATTTCATGTACGAGACTGCGTACGGAGATACGAGTAAAGCCCAAATCTGTATGTGGTTCCCCCCAGCGCCCTTCCCCCCCTTGTGGAACGCCCTTCCCCCCCATTTCAGCGGGGCTGTGCGAAACGTCTTGGATGCAACCTGTCCAGGATGATAGGTCAGGTTGGTCGCATCACTTGGCCGGCATGATCGTCCGATCCCTCATGTCTGAACGTTTTCCTATGGGCCCATATGAAAAGCCTCATCTACGATAGTCATACATATGAGGACTTTGTTGCCAACATCTCTGTTGCTGCTGTCGCTGTCCGGGAAATGCCTGGTGTTGATCACTACATCGCAGGGAATGATCACTACATCGCAGGTGTGAGACCTGCATTCATGTTGGAGGTCGCTGTTTTGAGCAGTTCCCGTATGTTATTCATTAAAATTTGTTTTGCAATCTCTTCGATTTCTTGTTTTGAGCAGTTTCTCTAAGCTGTTCATTAAAATGTGTTCTGTAATTCATTAAAATGTGTTCTGTAATGTGTTCTGTAATTCACTAATTGGACTAAGTGCTTTCCGACAGAACGCATAGCACATTGCATCCATTCATCAATGCGTATGCTAAACGGATGAAGACGATCCGGAATGCATCTTTATGTAGCATCCATAGAGTGAATGCATCCATAGAGTGACGTGAACGGCAAAGTTTTAACTAGTATCATTCAAAAATAAGAATCAGAATAGTACTCAGGATATGGGGATAGTCATGGTGAAAAGAAAATGGGTGAATTTCTAAAAATGGGTTCTCCAATGTTACAAGGCAATTTTAAAATTGCAACGAGGTTTATTTGAAATTATTAATAATATTATTAACAAAAAATCCGGATAGTGGTAATTGTGACAACTGTGCATGAGATTATTGATGTGGAAATAGTGATAGCAAGGATCAGAAAGCCTATGTAATTTTCAAATCTGGTTTAAAATGATGCATCTAAACAAATGAATAGGATTACAAGAGCGATATAATGGCAGGTAAATAATGTTGAATTAATAAGAATCATTTTTATCAAATGTATTGGTAATAGCATGATTATGGAGGGTATCTACATTTAAATTTATGTCTAAGTAATTTACAGTTTTACTAAAAGTTGACTCATTAGATATTAATTCTATATTACAGCGGTTAAAATCAATATTAATTGGAGAGAAATAATAATAAAAATCAATGTCATCAATGATAATAAAAATTAAGTCGCCTACATATCGATATATAATACAAAAATTAATAAAAAAATGGTCTTCATAATAATAAAGATATAATTTAGCTAGAATACTGCTATTGCAACACCTTGAAGTACACCAGATTTTTGTAAATAGATATTATCACCTTGGATAATATAATTGTTGTACAGAACAAATTGCAGTAGCATAAAAGAACAATGGGAAGGCTAGTCTAATTTTTCAACACCCATCTCTGCAAACAACGTCCGCACGACCTTTGCTGCATGGATAAAACAGTTATCCAGCTGATACAGAAACTATCCTTGCCGAAACTGTTGCCAGAGTTTTGGAAGTGCAAGTTTTCAAGAATGTCAAAATGCATTGCAACGTCCATGTTTTCCGCCACAGGAACTAAGGGAACCAGACCGAAACCCGAAAAACAGCCCCGAACAATGACGCTGCCGCCAGTACCAAACTTTACAGCTGGCACAATAGACTCGAGCAGGAAACTGTCTCCTGACATCTGTTAAGTCCAGATGCGTCCGTCGGACTACCAGAGAATGTAGCAGGATTCACCACTCCAAAGCACTTGTTTCCCCTGCCCTACAGACAAATATCGGGGAAATTTCCACCACTGCAATCAACGTTTCGCATTGGCCGTGCTGATATTCGGGTTGTGATTGCCTGCACGACCCTGGAAGCCCATTTCTTCAGCTCCCGATGAACAGTCCTGGTGCTACAGATGACACCAGATGCATTTTGACATTTTGGAACTCACCAGTGACCGCTGCGACTGGGACCTTGTGATTCTTAACCACCTTCTTTAGCGTTCGACGGCTGAGATTCTGCGGCCTACGACTTCGTTTTCCAGTTGTAGATCCCAGACGTATCCATTTTACAATGACACAATTTATAGTCGATCGAGTCACCTGCACCAATGCCGAAATGTCATGAACCGATTTGTTGCAACGATGGCATTCAATTAACACGCCTCGTATACACTCACCCAGTTCTGCCGACTTACTCATTATCTTTCTGACTCACGTTTATGACTGCCCGAGGCTGTGGTGCTCACTTTTATCTCGTTCTATGAAGTACATAGTCACATCCACTTTTCCGAAGGAGTGTCGGAATGCTTTTGGCCATATAGTGTATGTTGTTTCATTGCTCCTGCTGCGCTTTGATAAAAAAAAATTATTTTTATTGGTTTTTTATTCTCTTATAACTACATATGACACTGTACTATACAAATGTGGGGTATTGTTCATTGCTCTCTTCCATCGTATCTTGGGGATTTGGCTAAAACGATAGAATTATTTACTTCCATATGTACGAGAGTAAAAAATCTGTTGTAGGTAGCATATGACTGTTCATATATAATGCAATGCATTTACTTCTTTCACAGGGAAAAATGATGTATAAGATCCCTTTAATGATATAAAATTTACCTTTAATGTACGAATAAGTCCCTTTAATTTTCGAAAAAATTTTAAAATAAAAATATAAGCAAACGCACTGTATTGCCACGGATGGATCTAAAATAATAACGAAACGGGATTTGGCATTTATACACGCGAAAATAACAAGAGAAGTTTTAAAATCCAAGAGTGCTGCTGAATTTGCATAGCAGAAAGTTGTGCAATCCATTACGCCGTGGAGTACATAGTGGATAAAAATATGTAATTATAACGGACAGAAAATCAGCATTAGATGCTTTCAAAAAGGAACACAAAGGGAAATACCTAATTATTAATATTATAAGAAGTAAAATCAGAACATACAAAATGAAACTCCATTTAATTTGTGAACCGGGACAAGCGAACATCGTGAGCTGAATGAGAAAGCGAATTAACTGGCTAAAGAGCGGTCACACAAAAATATTCTCCAATGTACAGAATACTAACATCCGAAGGTATTAATATCTTAACTAAACAAAGAATAAAGGACCCCCCGCCTCACCAGAATGGGTAGAATTTAAATACAAGGACGAATATCCATATATCAAAAACAATGGTCGTGAAATTAAAACTATTTTAAATGGACTACAATAAGTTTTCTTAAACAGACTCAGAACGAAGTCAATCCTAACGGGAGAAAATCCTAAATAACTGGGAGAAAAATATAAGCGTGGAATGCACAAAGTATAAAATAATCAATGATATAAAACATGTAATGATGAACTGCAAGTTTTATGAAGAAGAAAGTGAAAAATGCTTTCACAAACTTGAAAATCAAAAAAGGGATTATACGGAAATTTTTAACAGTCTTATATACTAACAAATACCCGAATCCCAACATCGCGATAAACATTATCAGCAATTATTGCTTGAAATGATTTGTGTACGAATACAAATGGAACAAATCGACCGAGTTGTCCTTTACCTGCTGCAGAAAATAATATCTTTCCATGCAGGAAAAAAGGGGACGTTGGAGGATTTAGCCAATGGTTAAGTTTCATTTGCTTTTAAGTATGAGAAGAAGAAGAAGTGAAGTGAATTCGACGCAAGCCGACAGATTGTTTACCATATTTTGGAAATCGTTTCATCATGATAAGGTGATCTATTTTGGTTATTTTTCTAATTAAACTTATGTTAATTTCTTTCTGTGTTTATGACGTATCAGGAGCAAAAAATGCTCATGAACTTTTAAATTAAACACATTCCCGTTTGGAATAGATTGCGACTATTTTTGACTAAAAATCGTGCAATTTATGATCATGGAATTTTCCAAAGGGAAAAGTGCATTATGCATAATCGTCAAAATTAGTTTTATATGCAAAATTAAATTACATAGCAATAATTATATTGCCAGAATTATACACTTTTAATTTTGCAGATGCATTTTTAACATTCGTATAATTTTCCCGATACTTTTCAGACAATATGAATGTAGCCTTTTCATAGAGTTTTCATATACAGGTGACGAAAGTCAGACATATTATTTTATCATGTAAGATACATAAAATTTATAGTTAAAGTTGCATGTGAAGAATAGTTTCAACGATTCTAAGTTTTCTTCAATGCGAGACAGTGTGATTAATAATAGCGACTAGTGGCAAATATTGCTGCGCTTGGGGAATGGACTTAAAATAATATTAACATTTATTGATAACACTTCGATGTTTTATACTGTACGTTAGATATTATACGATACTGTACGTTATATTACGTTTAGATTACTCACTTTAAAATTAAGCATCTTTGACTATTTTTAATGTCTTCAATGCCAAATCTTTCCTGGTGGTTATTTTTAAAACAATCATTTTTATGTAATCCTCTTCTGAATGTTGTGGTAATTTGATTCAATATTATACAAAAGTAGGCAGAATTCTCTCTGCTGAAGATTTGGGATATGGGTACTTTAATTTCGAACATCATATGAAAACATATTTTTAAGAATTTGTATCTGAGAATTTACTAAGGTGTTAGTATATGCATTTATATGTGCAAGTTCTTTCTGTAGACTAAATGTAAACATACATATTTATCACGGGAATCCAGAAGTTATATTTGAGAGATGAAAAATGGACGTTTTTTGACAGATGTGCATTTTCGTCTGAATAAAATATGAAGCATAAGGTTCTTGAGGAAATCGGGATACACTTTTCGAGGAAGCTTTTGATTCAAAGCGCGTTCCAAGTTTTTTAAATATTTGTAGCTCCACGGTCATAGTCTATTTTATTTCTGTTTAATGTTACATTTATCTTACAATAATTCTTTAAAATCTTAATTTATGAAATATTTTGGGGGTGGGTTCAGAAAAATATGATTATATATGAAAAATATGATTTTGAACGCTAATAGTCATTTATCTGCTGTAAGAATAACTTATTTCTCCATCCACAACGCTTGGCGAGATTTTGGCAACAAATATGGCGGAATGTCGGCAACTTGGCGACTTTTTTAATTGTTGCCAAATTAACAAAAATCTCGCCAAATGGATAAAAATGACTCTAAATCAATGAAAATGACGACTAATTGAAGAAAATTCAATATCTTGGAAAGAATATAAGTATCTACTATAAGAATAACATTTTTTTAAACTGTAAAAGTAGTAAATTCATTGTATTATATAAAGAAAGTCATGTGTTGCATCATATTCATTGCATTATATAAGGAAAATCGTGAGGGCTCTAGAATGCGTTCTATTGGTCCAAATGAGATAAAATTTGAAATGCAGATAATCCGAATGATACGCTTGACATTTATTAAATCAAAAATTTTAGTACAAAAATCCGCCGATAGGTGGCGCTGTAATACACATAGCATCATTGAATAGGCTTTATAAATGTTAAATACTATTAGAAAAGTAGCATTAAAACTGTTCAATATGTCCCCCTTCCTGTTCAACAATGTGCTCTAATCGCAGAAACATATTTTCCACACCTGACCGGAGTGAGTCTGCCTGAATATCAAGAACATGGCGCCGAATGCTGTCCTTCAGATCTGGCCTTTTACGGTAGATATCGTATTTGAGGAAACCCCGCAACCAAAAGTCGCAGGGCGTGATATCCGGTGAACGAGGAGATCATGCTGTTGGAAAATGCCGGCTGATCACCCGTTCAGCTGTGAAATGTTGTGTTATCAATTGCTTTACACTACGCTCAATGTGAGGAGGTGCGCCATCCTACATGAAAATGATGTCCAGAAGGCATCCACGCCGTTGAAGTTGTGGGATTACAAAATCCCTCAGCATATCACCTTACCGTAGTCCTGTGACGGAGCAGGTTTTGATTCCAGTTGCAGTTACCTCTTCAAAAAAAATACGGTCCAATGATAAATGTAGCCGTAAAACCACACCATACTGTTACTTTTTCAGGATGCAAGGGTTGTTCCTGGATAGCGTGAGGGTTTTCCGCTGCTCAATGTCGACAATTGTGGATGTTAACTTACCCATTAAGGCAAAAGTGGGCATCGTCAGTCCACAGGATGTTTCATGGCCAACTGGCGTCAACCACCATTCGAGCAAGGAACTGAAGTTCAAAAGTTATACGAACCTCTGAGTCTCCGTCCTGCAATAGGTGCACAGGCTTGATTTTGTAGGGATAAAAATTCAAATCTGCCGTAAGATTTTTCGTACAGTGGAATACGACATATCCAATACACGGGAAACAATTGGCACACCCACACTACCATGCGGCGAATGACTGCTGGCTTCAACGACCGCGGTAACTACATTTTCGACGCTAAAAGTCTGGGTTGGATTTCTTCCTGTATCTGGAAGAATGTCGTTGCCCAATAGTTTGAAATTTCTTTATCATCTTGCGTAGGGCACATGGATACATTGGACCTCATCATAGTATCTTCTTCATACGACGGAATTCCTTTACAGCTGCAAAGGAGTTCTGCTGTTTGCGGTAGAACAATTTTACCAGTAGCGCTTTTTCTTGCAACGTTGGCATGATGTGTTGAGAAGTAATTAATGCTCGTGCAGAATCCGTCTTCTTTTTATCCAAATAATAATGTATACTAGGCATGCGTTGTAACGCAAATATTGTTTCACATTTTCAGTATATGCAACTAAATACCATTTGTGTTATAGCGCCATCTATAGGTGAATGTTGATACTAAAATTTTTGATTTCATAAATGTCAAGCGCATCATTTGGATTATCTGTATTTCAAATGTCATCTCATTTGGATCAATAGAACGCATTCTAGAGTCATCTGAAGTGGGAAATTTATTCCTTGCTAACCCTGTTCATAGCCATAAAATGGTTAAATTTGCAATGCTGTTTATTATATCCATCTTACGTATGTTAGAAATCTACCAATTTTGTGCAGTGGTTCTAAGTATTAAGGCTCATTTTCAACAATGATATCTATTTTGTAACAAATTCTTTGAGATTTTTTCTTACAAAATTAAAGTCAGTTGAATTTTATTGGGGAGTACAAAGTTTCACGAACCAAGACGCTTTCCTTAAAGCATAGTTTCTAAAACTTAAAAAAAAACCATTTTACCCATAATATGCTTGCTCTCAGCGAGCTACTGTGCTAAATTGTACTCGTGTATTTAGAGTTACAGCCCTCGATTTTATGATAGAAGTGGTGGAATTTCAGTTTAAAAATGCTGACCCTAAGTTTGCATACCTGATCGTAGCTGCTGGAAATTGACTTTAAACTGTAGCCCTGGTCAAAGTTGCCCTATGATGCAATCAAAGAGTAGTAGATAGCACAAAGCAATGCATTTCTACCTAATTCAGGGGCTGGAAGTCATTAGTTTTCTACAATCTACAGGAAAGCTCTGATTATATATCTAAAATGTTATAGGCATAACATTTTTACTGTAGAAAAACTGAACCAAAGGATGATACATAACAAAGTCATATATGAGAAATTTCACAAAAGTTAATTATTTTAGAAATCATCATAAAAATAAAAATCAATGATAATATGGGATATCCGAAAATAATTCTTATCACGTTTCATCAGTATAAAAATTCACTGATAATATGAGATATTGTAGTGTTAATATGTGATGGCTTTAAGGATGGATTTACCCTATTTCTTGACGATATCTTTCATTCTTTTTAAATTTTGTGATTTGAGAGTATTATATTCTAGTTAAATCTCTGAAATAGCCATAACACCATTAGCTAATGACATCAGTAGTCGTGAGGTTTTCAAACCTAGTTAATTTACACACCTGCTGCTTCACCTTTCTGGTAGGTCGGACGGTCTGGGTTTCAACAACACCTGCTGCTTCACTTCCCGGCCATCCAAACCTTACACCTTTCTGGTAGGTCGGACGGTTTGGGTCTCAACAACAACACATTCCATGCCAAAGCCCTACCGTGCAGAAAACACCCGTTCTCATTAGATCACCAAAGTCAAGCAGCATCGGGTGCGGTTAGTACTTGGTTGGGTGACCACCTGAGAACACCGCGTGCTGTTGCCACATTTCGGGCACGTTAGCCCGGTGGTTTGCGCACTGGATTTACACACTGCCACAACTAGCCAACGGCCGTACCGTGCTGAAAACACCGGTTCTCGTTAGATCACCGAAGTCAGGCAGCATCGGGCGCGGTTAGTACTTGGGTGGGTGACCACCTGGGAACACCGCGTGCTGTTGGCACATTTCGGGCGCGGTAGCTCGGTGGTTTGCGCGCAAGATTTGCACGCTGCCATAACTGCCGCCGTGTTCATGCGGAGTACGATCACGTTAAACATGTGGGTCCGTAAATCCTTCCGAGAGGTTGGTGGTAGGGGAAGGAGGGTACGGTCCCTGTGGATGCCTCCCCCACTGGGTTTCGTCTAAATTGGGTGGCACTTCCCGGCCGTCCAAACAGTTACCTTACATCTTTCTGGTAGGTCGGACGGTCTGGGTCTCAACAACAACAACAACACTGCCACAACTGCGATCGTGTTCATGCGGAGTACGATCACGTCAAACATGTGGGTCAGTAAGTCCCTCCGTGAGGTTGGTGGTAGGGGAGTTGGGGTACGGTCCCTGTTGATGTCTCCCCCACTGGGTTCCGGTATAAATTGGGTGGCACTTCCCGGCCGTCCAAACAGTTGCCTTACACCTTTCTGGTAGGTCGGACGATCTGGGTCTCAACAACAACACCTGCTGCTTCCCAATTCATATGACTTGGCATAATGCTCCAAACTTTTATACAAATAATTTTTAATATTTGTCTTGACTGGAATGAATCTGTATTTGCATAAATATCGAAGTCCAGTTTTACCGGATGGATAGATCATGAATGGTTGCAACACCCAGCTAGGTCACATGCCTGAATCCATTTGCAATGTGATAAGTCGTACTTGGAATCAGCATCCAACGAAGCCGAAGTATTGCGAAATCGAGGCACCTCCCTGCTCTTCAAAGATTAGGATGGATCGTGGTAAGATCGTCACAAGTTAAAACAACAAATCGCGTTCAGCAGTGAATGGCGTGGAACTCAGAAATAATAAGCTGCGTCATTTCACTCCCACGTTTCAATTCGTTTGTACAAATAGTTTTGTCTAAAATAAATATTTGCAAAATTTTTTTGCAAACTACCAATGATTTCAAAAGTGCAGAAATCCCTATAGATATTTGTAAAATTATATATATTCCACTACTATCTACATAATTGTAAAGTTGCTGAAAATCTGCAAATCGATTTGTTAAATTCTAGTGTAAACAAAAGCATTCTAAAATGCATACATGACCTTTGCTAATGCCACGTTTTACTCGAAAAAATGTGTGGAATATGTTTGCTTGTATAATGTAACGTAACGCTTTCGAAAACTATTGCCCTTGAAACACTTTGTTTGTAAAGCTTATTTGAAGGTTTTTCTCTTATATAGTTCTTAAATTTATTTTTGGTACTAATAAATGTCAGAAATATTTCTTTTACGATATCAATATAGTTCTAGCAAGAAAACAAACACTTTTTGAGTGAATCTGGCATTTTCCCTAAATAGGGAAATACTTCTCTTAGTGAACAAATACCAATGTAAGTGTTCTCAGTTACTATTACGTAGAATATTTGATTTCAAGATCTGTGCAAAAAAATGAATCAATATCGGGCACTTAAACACTGTAGTTATAATAAAGAAATGGAAGAAATGGATATGTAGAAGTAAAGACAAACATCGGTAGGAATATTTAAAGCTAAATAAATTATTTTGAAGGAATATTTCAAAGTTATGGATAATAAAATACTTCTTTAATCCGCAATTTATGATGTGGAATATTTATATCTATTGCAATGCGTCTTTTACGAAAAGACGACAATTGTGATTGTGTTTTTCGGAATTTAATAGATCTACACATTTTGGGCATCCAGGAATACAGGTTGTTGCTTCGAGATTATAAAAAGTAATTGTGTCGTTTAACAGAAATTTATAGAGCTAGCAACCAGCTATGGGACGCCACTATTGATATAAAGGTAAAAATAAATTAGATGCCAGATTCAACTCTGCTCTAACAAAATTGTACATTGAATGTGTATGAAAAACCATAAACATAAGAAGCAGGTTTTATGTTGACTTCAGGTATAAGATCGTTGCTACTGAAATGGAATTTCCAGAACTTGAATGCAAGGAAGGCTCAGTGATATATTGTTCTTAGGATCGAGCATGATTTTGCACCTATCCTTATAAAAAAATTAGTGAACATGCTAACCTAATGAAAAACTAAACCATGATACATGCTAATCTAATGATAAACTAATTCTAACAACAAGCAAATGGCCAATTTAAACCATAATTTCTGAAATATGCAAAAATATTAAATATAAAAAATTATTCCTCTCTATCACTGTTTATATTTCCGATTTTTATTTAATCGCCAATTTTATTTCAAACAATTAAAGTGAACTTTAATAATTTTCTTCTTCATTATAAACACAACATGAAAAATCCACAGATCAGGTCTCAATTAAGAATATTGATTTTGTTACACCTCTGTTATAGTATTTTTTAAAATCCTGAAAAAAAATTGATATGAAACATTTTCTGAGCACAAAAGTTGGAAAAGTTATGAAAATCGAGCTATTTGTTCATTGTAATTCAAACATCGTAATAAAAACGTATTTAAAATTTTAATTTTATGTAAAGTGATCTTTGTATACAATACATGTACAATATAATGTTTGTATACCACACATTTCAGGAAAAATCATTAAAAAATACTCAACAGATATTTTATGTCTCGGCCCCCTTAAGTTGATTTGTGAAAATAGAAAGTTTTTAATGCGCAATGAATGCTGAGTTACGATCATTTGCATTAAATATATTACAACTAAGGGCTTCCAATATTTTTCGAGAAAGAAATTCAGACTCTAGCAAACACTTTGTCAGAAACCAAATTTTCTGTAAATGGGGGAAATACTTCTCTTATAGAGTAAATACGCAGAGAACGATTCTGATTTGCGATTCCGTGGAATACCCTATTTGAAGATGCATGAGAGGATACGAATTGAAATAGGGGCACTTAAACACTCGCGACTGTAATACAGAAAGCAGCAGATGAAATGGAGGTCGAAAAAAATAATCTGATTTTTACAGTACATGACTCCACCAATTGATGCATTTTTTATTCCTTTCTTTATATTCCTTAAATTGAAATAATTCAATTTCACTGCATAATATTAAAATTAAAAAACTGATGTGGGCAACACATGACTTTCTTTATATAATGCAATGATTTTACTACTTTTACAGTAAAAAAATAGGTTTTTCTTATAGTAGATACTTATACTCTTTCCAAGATATTGAATTTTCGACAATTAGTCGTCATTTTCATTGATTTAGCGTCATTTTTATCCATTTGGCGCGATTTTTGTTAATTTGACAACATTTCAAAAAGTCGCCACGTTGGCGACATTCCGCCAAATTCGTCGCCAAAATCTCACAAAGCTTTACTGACGGAGAAATACATTATTTTTATAGCAGATACATGACTATTAGACTTAAAATACAAAAGTATTACTCGAAGTATCTTTTCTCATGAATGGGACGAGCTAGATCCACGAGAATGATGTCACCAATTTTATCGATAGGAAATTTCTCAATAGGAAATATATATTTTTTTATTTTATATGACTTTTTAAAAATGTTTTTGAAAAATGTGCAATATCTCGAGAATGGTTCATGTTAGCGTTCAAAAATTAATGTTAATCGTTTTCGAATGAAAAATTACATAAGAAATATCTATTTGCGTAACTTTATTAGCGGTTTTGATTTTTTAATGATTTTTTTTAATTTCACTCGAAAATTTAGGGGGGTCCTGGACATTTGATTGCGATTAAAAACAATAGGCTTCCAGTGCATACGGATTGTAATCTTTGTACTAAATTTTGTTCGAATCGGTCCATTCGTTCGTCAGTTATCGTTTCCACACCCACCCACACACACACCCATCCACACACACACACACACACACACACACACACACACACACACACACACACACACACACACACACACACACACACACACACACCACACATCACTTCAAAAATGTTTGATTCGTAATCAAGGATGTTTGAAACGTGCTCTCCCGTCGAAAACCTGAATTCGAATTTTTGACCCCGTCACAATACTTTCCTTATACATTATTTATATAAAGAAAGTAATAATTTGAAAGGATACGTGAAATGGATTGCTTTCTAGTACTTATTTTTCGTTTGGAGAATTGGCGATTTTCTAAATGACACCAACTTGTCAAAATTTGAAAACAAATAAATATCCTAAGGTTATAGTTATAAAGGTTTCATTGTCTCATCTAGATATTGAACCGCAGATCTTCAAATTGACAAGCTGGCGCAATATTCTAATTTCTTCTAGTTAAAGTGAAATCTATAATATCCTTCCTCTTAAGTCAAATCGGCGCAAAATATGCCGATCGGAACAATCACCTTCGTATCCTCTGGTTTCTTTTTTCAGTCAGGCTAGCATCTTTTGCTGTCTTGATGTTAAAACTAGCGGCATAATTCACATGTTCCACCGGAAATTAATAACTGGGTCATTTCCCGACGCACTAGTTCATCTAAATATGTGGATAATGTGTGCAGGTGTCATTGTAAAGACCCCGTGGTACTAGCCGAGAGTTGAAGTGGCCAACCGATGTTCTATATGCTGTTTACAAATGCCGGTCGTTTGGCCTCTAGGCCATTAGACAGATAGGTCTCCAGTATTTCTCAAAGATTGATTTAAAAGTTACTAGTGCAGAGCACTCGTTCAAATGTCTTCCAGGCATAGGCTATCCTTCGTCACATCCAATAAAATCCGGGGAAGCAGAAATTTCAATTCGATGGAAATGAGCCCTGAGACAGTTAGAAGTCTGAACCTGGCAACTACTTCTCGTCGAGGAGCCTCCAGATATAGGCTCTCCTAGGTCACATACAGTACAAACCGGGGAAGCAGAAATTCCTTTTCGATGGAAATGAGCCCTGAGACAGTTAGAAGTCTGAACCTGACAACTACTTCTCGTCGAGGAGCCTCCAGATATAGGCTCTCCTAGGTCACATACAATACAAACCGGGAAAGCAGAAATTCCTATTCGATGGAGATGAGCCCTGAGACAGTTAGAAGTCTGAACCTGGCAACTACTTCTCGTCGAGGAGCCTCCAGATATAGGCTCTCCTAGGTCACATACAATACAAACCGGGGAAGCAGAAATTCCTATTCGTTGGAAATGAGCCCTGAGACAGTTAGAAGTCTGAACCTGGCAACTACTTCTCGTCGAGGAGCCTCCAGATATAGGCTCTCCTAGGTCACATACAATACAAACCGGGGAAGCAGAAATTCCTATTCGATGGAAATGAGCCCTGAGACAGTTAGAAGTCTGAACCTGGCAACTACTTCTCGTCGAGGAGCCTCCAGATATAAGCTCTCCTAGGTCACATACAATACAAACCGGGAAAGCAGAAATTCCTATTCGATGGAGAGAAGCCCTGAGACAGTTAGAAGTCTGAACCTGGCAACTACTTCTCGTGGAGGAGCCTCCAGATATAAGCTCTCCTAGGTCACATACAATACAAACCGGGAGAGCAGAAATTCCTATTCGATGGAGATGAGCCCTGAGACAGTTAGAAGTCTGAACCTGGCAACTACTTCTCGTGGAGGAGCCTCCAGATATAGGCTCTCCTAGGTCACATACAATACAAACCGGGAAAGCAGAAATTCCTATTCGATGGAGAGAAGCCCTGAGACAGTTAGAAGTCTGAACCTGGCAACTACTTCTCGTGGAGGAGCCTCCAGATATAAGCTCTCCTAGGTCACATACAATACAAACCGGGAGAGCAGAAATTCCTATTCGATGGAGATGAGCCCTGAGACAGTTAGAAGTCTGAACCTGGCAACGACTTCTCGTGGAGGAGCCTCCAGATATAGGCTCTCCTAGGTCACATACAATACAAACCGGGAAAGCAGAAATTCCTATTCGATGGAGAGAAACCCTGAGACAGTTAGAAGTCTGAACCTGCCAACAACTTCTCGTCGAGGAGCCTCCAGATATAGGCTCTCCTAGGTCACATACAATACAAACCGGGGAAGCAGAAATTCCTATTCGATGGAGATGAGTCCTGAGACAGTTAGAAGTCTGAACCTGGCAACTACTTCTCGTCGAGGAGCCTCCAGATATAGGCTCTCCTAGGTCACATACAATATAAACTGGGGAAGCAGAAATTCCTATTCGGTGGAGATGAGCCCTGAGACAGTTAGAAGTCTGAACCTGGCAACTACTTCTCGTCGAGGAGCCTCCAGATATAGGCTCTCCTAGGTCACATACAATACAGACCGGGGAAGCAGAAATTCCTATTCGGTGGAGATGAGCCCTGAGACAGTTAGAAGTCTGAACCTGGCAACTACTTCTCGTCGAGGAGCCTCCAGATATAGGCTCTCCTAGGTCACATACAATACAAACTGGGGAAGCAGAAATTCCTATTCGATGGAGATGAGTCCTGAGACAGTTAGAAGTCTGAACCTGGCAACTACTTCTCGTCGAGGAGCCTCCAGATATAGGCTCTCCTAGGTCACATACAATACAAACTGGGGAAGCAGAAATTCCTATTCGATGGAGATGAGTCCTGAGACAGTTAGAAGTCTGAACCTGGCAACTACTTCTCGTCGAGGAGCCTCCAGATATAGGCTCTCCTAGGTCACATACAATACAAACTGGGGAAGCAGAAATTCCTATTCGATGGAGATGAGTCCTGAGACAGTTAGAAGTCTGAACCTGGCAACTACGTCTCGTCGAGGAGCCTCCAGATATAGGCTCTCCTAGGTCACATACAATACAAACTGGGGAAGCAGAAATTCCTATTCGATGGAGAGGAGTCCTGAGACAGTTAGAAGTCTGAATCTGGCAACTACTTCTCGTCGAGGAGCCTCCAGATATAGGCTCTCCTAGGTCGCATACAATATAAACTGGGGAAGCAGAAATTCCTATTCGATGGAGATGAGTCCTGAGACAGTTAGAAGTCTGAACCTGGCAACTACTTCTCGTCGAGGAGCCTCCAGATATAGGCTCTCCTAGGTCACATACAATACAAACTGGGGAAGCAGAAATTCCTATTCGATGGAGATGAGTCCTGAGACAGTTAGAAGTCTGAACCTGGCAACTACTTCTCGTCGAGGAGCCTCCAGATATAGGCTCTCCTAGGTCACATACAATACAAACCGGGGAAGCAGAAATTCCTATTATATGGAGATGAGTCCTGAGACAGTTAGAAGTCTGAACCTGGCAACTTCTTCTCGTCGAGGAGCCTCCAGATATTGGCTCTCCTAGGTCACATACAATACAAACCGGAGAAGCAGAAATTCCTATTCGGTGGAGATGAGCCCTGAGACAGTTAGAAGTCTGAACCTGGCAACTACTTCTCGTCGAGGAGCCTCGGGAATGTCTGAAATGTTCTTGCTGAAGATGCTCCATAACTTTCCATTAGATGCCTTTGGATATTCTGCCTCAATATATTTTTTGTGCAACATTTTAATGTACAGTTGCTGAATAAAATGTCTAATTAATGAGTTACTGGGACAAGATTTCTTCTCGTCAAAGTGGGTAGTTAAAAAATACGCTTATTGAGATAGTTCCCAAATATGGTACATTCGTTTTTAATACAGCTACTAGCAGGAGATGCTCTGGACTTTCTTGGCGCTCTTTAGCAGATCACATCCGGTAACTCCACTGGCTATATGTCACAGTAATATGTGTCACTGTGATGAAAGCCGGCCATTCATACCACGCAGTTGACTTAAAATGTAAATACGACTAACAACAGAGTGTATGAGAGTGCAGTAGTTAAATCTATAGTCACATATTCCGCACATAAGGGAGTGCATTTTCTAGTTTTATATAAAAGAATAAGTAAGGGATTGAGTAACTTTTGCGCCATTTCTACAATAGATCCACAAATGTCGACGCATTGTGAAGGGAAATTTAGAATTGCAGAATTTACTTTAAACCCATTAAACTACTCGTTTTTAAATTAAATTGAAATATTCCTCTCTTTATTTTAATTCAAAAGAATACTTAGTAGTCTCCAGAAACACAATTTGTATATTCCCTTTATTCAACCAAAATGCCAAAATCATTTAAAACAAATCATAAATGTGGACGAAATTCCTCAAGTTTAATACCAATGGAAATCAAATCCTTAAAAGTTTTTCCATTACAGATTATGTTAGTGCCCGTTCTTCAAATTTGTTTTTCTATCGAAGGCGGGGAATCTGATTACATGAATCGTGGGTTGGGGTTTTCATGACATGTGGAATGTTTTCTATCGTCCGAAGTGTTTAGCAGCGTTTTGTAATATCTTTAGTCACGTAATTTTATCATAGATGGAATCAGATTCAGGATTCTGATCCAGATATTTTACTCCTGATATTTTTCCGTAATTTAAATGCAGGTGATTCTAGATATGGTAACAAAATATTTAGTATCTTTGCTAATTTGGTTTAAAAGAACAAATTAATATTTGTAAAGATGTATAACTTAATGATATTGTTTTATCTACATAATTGCATTACTATATGTGAGTTATTTCAACTAACTCTATTTTCCTATTATGTGAATGTTGTGTTCATTTCGCTGTTTAGTTTTGTCTATTGTTATTCCGAATCTATAATTTACTTTATTCTTCAGTGAATAATAATGCAGTGATATATGTAAGATTAGAGATGTGTGAGTTCGCCGTATGGTGTAAATACCGACTTGACCTTTGCAGCCTGGTACACCTGAGCACAATCTTCATTAAATTTGAAGTCCTATACTTTAGAATCCTGAATAAGTCGCTTTGCGTAGTATTACGTAATATCGTGGCAGGTAGTAACTTTCCTTAATATCATTTATTTCATGAAGAGTGCATAAAAAGCATGAAACTGGTTGATATATTGTTTTACCTGCACTGGGAGAGCTATGCTGTATGTCAATTGTCGGATTTTACACATGTTTATTAACAGTGTGACTGTTTGGCATGCAGATGTGTTGACATTTGGTCAAAATTGCAATTTTGCTCTGTTCACGGATTGCGACAGATTCCAGTATGGCGTGTTACCATGAAATATGTAGTATCATAAATTGTGTTAAATTTACACATTATATTGTAATATCTTTAGTCACGTAATTTTATCATAGATGGAATCAGATTCAAGATTCTGATCCAGATATTTTACTCCTGATATTTTCCCGTAATTTAAATACTTGTGATTCTAGATATGGTAACAAAATATTTAGTATCTTTTCTAATTTGGTTGAAAAGAACAAACTAATATTTGTAAAGATGTATAACTTAATGATATTGTTTTATCTACATAGTTGCATTATTTTTGTGAGTTATTTCAAACTCTATTTTCTTATTATGTAAATGTTGTGTCCATTTTGCGGTTTAGTATAGTCTGTTGTTATTCCGAATCTATTATTTACTTTATTTTCAGCGAATAATAATGAAGTGATATCTGTAAGATAAGAGATGTGAGAGTTCGCCGTGTGGTGTGAATAGCAACATGACCTTTGTAGTCTGGTACACCTGAGCACAATCTTCATTAAATTTGAAGTCCGATACTTTAGAATCATGAATAAGTCGCTCTGCGTAGTATTTCGTAATATCGTGGCACGTAGTAACTTTTCTTAATATCGTTTATTCCATGAAGAGTGCATGAAAAGCATGGAACTGGTTAGCGGTTTCTACTACCGTGAAACTACTACCGTGAACTTTAACCGTGAAACTTAACTTTGTTAACGTGAACGTTAATAAACTATCTGTGAGGCGAAAGTAGCTATTTTTCACTAATTCGGTCACGTTTATCACAAATATGATCTTTATATCGCGGATTACTACTAATTTTCCTGATGCAAGGGGCTAGATCAGTGCAAATGGATTGATTATCCGTACAGCTTGTAGAAACCCGATAGCAGCACTGCGGTAGACTAGTGGGTAAATCTGAAGACTAAGGATATTTACAAATACACTTTTCATTTGGATTTCTTCTTGTGTAATTGCGTTGTTGTCCAGCGATCATCACGATCAATGATTTCATCATAACTTCCTCCCCTCGGAAAATATACAAATTGGAATGGAATGCAACAATGCTATCAGATTATTTTTGGACCCTTGTGAAAGATACCCAAGAAATCATTTACAAACGAAGGATTTTGTATGTAAGGATTATAATAGAGTATGATTTTGCAAATATGTAAATCTTGTTTTATAAATATTTCATAAATTAGAGCTAACCTGTTTTTAATGACTATTTTCATATTCTGTGGACCAAACGACATAAAGGTAATTTGATTTAATCTCAGAGTTACACAAAATGTCTATATCCGTTTTTCAGTGTTCCAAGTGTGCACATTACGTGATATTTATAGGACATCGAAAGAGCCATTTGAAAGCGTACTTATGATCACAAAAAATGCCTCACAAAATCTAATTCAATCTTAATTGGTGTAACGATTATTATATAAGGAACGCATTCGAATTTTCCCACTACTTAGAACGTAATAATCGGCAGCATCATTGCCAAGGTATTACTGTCAAGGCATCACTCCCAGCATGGAAACGTGTGCTGGAACAGTGAAATCTACTCTAATAACCGGGTTCCTGTACTATCAACTTCAATTATTGAAAAAGATGTGAAAACATGGACTATGAAAGAAGGGTTCACATTTCTTTCTTAGCAATTGTTAGGAAAAAACACCGTTTGACCTGAAGAAGAGTGATCAAAATTCCTTCGAAACAATTGTAGTCACCTAATTTCCATACGTCTGCTTCCCTTTAGTAGTAGAGATTTTTATTATCACAAACAGATATTTTATTTTTTGAAATTGTCTTTAAAATCAACGAAGTTATTTTAATTTCTAATTTGAAGAACCAAAAAATTCAAGATTTAAATATCAATTGTGTAAAACAGAGGGTACTTCCCAAATGAGATTTGCCATCCAGTATTAAAATATTCCAATATTATTAATTCGAAATATGGTAATTTAATATTAATTATAAAACCCTAAAATATTTATTTACTTCATTTTCTTCAATTGTAACATATTGCTAGTGAACCGACACATTTAGCGAAATATTACCATTTTACAATATGGTAATTTAATTTTAATTATAAAACCCGAAACTGTTTATTTACTTCATTTTCCTCACCATTGACATATTTCGCTAGAGAGCTGACACATTTGGTGAAATATTACTATTCTACAATATGGTGATTTAATTTCAATTATAAAACCCTAAAATGTGTATTTACTTCATTTTCTTCACAATTGTAACATTTTGCTAGAGGGCCGGCACAATTGGCGAAATAAGATATTTTCCAGCTTCTACGGATAGAAATCGAATACCCAAAACTTTTCTATTACATGTTATTTTAGTACCTTATTCTTGTTTTTCTTTAGCAGGAAATCTGATTACGTGAATTGTGTTTTGCGCTTTACATGGAAGGAAGAATATATTCTATCCTTAAAAGTGTTTAGCAAAGTTTACGTAATCTGCGTAGTCACGTAATGTTATCCGCAAAGTAATCAGTTTTGTGATACTTATCGAGGAGTTTTTTAAGGTTGCATTACGTGTTTCAAATTGACTTATGATTAAAATTGTAAACTGATGTTGAAATTCGAGGCATAACAATGTGACGCTAGATAACAAACATAAATTCGAAATATGGTCAAACTGATTCTCAAAAGATAATTTTAATATTGTTCTGTTCCTATAAAATTACATATAACATTTAAAGATATCAATCTTTTCTCCCTTCAACTTTGTGAAGGGGGCTTAACTGAAGCTTGCTGAAAAAACTTTAGCTGCCCATATAAGTAGGTGAAGGCTTGATTCCACAGAAGCGTATTAATTGGTTAAATATAAATTTATGCACCGAAGCGAAATTGTCCGTAAAATTAGAAAATCTGATGTGGGCAGCACATGACTTTCCTTATATAATGCAATAAATGTACTACTTTTACAGTAAAAAATAGATTATTTTTATAGTAGTTATTTATATTCTTTCTAAGATATAAAGTTTTCATCAATGAGGCGTCATTTCCCATGTAGTCATCATCAATGAGTCGTCATTGATTTAGCGTCATTTTTATCCATTTGGCGAGTTTTTCGGTAATTAAGCAACATTTAAAAAGTCGCCAGGATGGCAACATTCCACCAAATTCGTCGCCAAAATCTCGCCAAGCGTTATGGACGAAGAAATAAATAATTCTTACAGCAGATAAATGACTATCGGCGTTCAAATACAAAGGTATTACTCAAAGTATCTTTTTTCATTAATGGAACGAGCTGGATCCACGAGAATGATGTGACCAAATTTATCGCTTGATGTTACATGTGAAAAGTGAACATGCTTCTCAATAGGAAATATTTTTTTTTATTTTATATTGCTTTTTGATATTTTTTAATGTGCAATATCTCGAGAACGGTTCATGTTAGAGTTCTAAAATTTATGTCAATGAAAAAAATTACATATGTAATTGTCTAATGAAAAATTACATAAGATATGTCTATTTGCGTAACTGTATTAGCGGTTTTGATTTGTTGACGATTTTTTCAAAATTTCACCTGGAAATTTAGGGGGGTTCTGAACATTCGATTGCATATAAAAACAATAGACTTCCAGTGTTTACGGATTGTGATTTTTGTACCAAATTTCGTTCGAATCGGTCCATTCGTTCGTCAGTTATCGTCTCCACAGTCTCACTGCCACACACACACAAACACACACAGACAGACATCACTTCAAAAATGTTTGATTCGTGATCAGGGATGCTTGAAACGTGCTCTCCCATCGAAAACTCGAATTCGAATTTTCGACCCGTCACAATACTTTCCTTATACATTATGTATATAAGGAAAGTAATAATAGTTCGCTGTTTGTCTACATCGAAAGAGTCGACGTGCACCTCTCAATATCATAGATGAATTTCACAAGGCAGCAAATGGTTTCGGAAACTAAAACATTATTCTTCGGAAAAGCACAGGGCTGCCACACTGATCAAAGTAAGTAAGGCAGACAGGGAGCTGATTAGGAATATGCTGTCATTTTGCATCTTTCGTGAGCAGTACTTTATAATTGGTTTAGATGTTCCGTGTAACTTCCGAAACTAGTTAATTTATTTTTACTTTCCTTATATACATAATGGATAAGGAAAGTATTGTGACAGGGTCGAAAATTCGAATTCGGGTTTTCGACGGGAGAACACGTTTCAAGCATTCTTGCTCACGAATAGACATTTTCAAGGTGAAGTCTGTGTGTGTGTGTGTGTGTGTGTGTGTGTATGTGTGTGTGTCAGTGAGTCTGTGGAGACGATATCTCACGAACGAATGGAGCGATTGGAAGGAAATTTGGTGCAAAAATCACAATCCATGAATACTTGAAGCCTATTGTTTTAAAATACAATCGAATATTCTGAGCCCTTCTAAATTTTCGAGTGAAATTTTGAAAAAATCATCAAAAAATCAAAAAATTCAATAAAGTTACGCAAATAGACATTTCATGTAATTTTTCCTTAGAAAACCATTGACATACATTTTAGAAGGCTAGCATCAGACGTTCTTGAGATATTGCACATTTTTCAAATACATTTATCAAAAAGTCCCATAAATTAAAAAATATATATTAACTGTTTAGAGAAATGTTCACTTTTCATATGTAATATCATGCGATAAATTGGGTGACTGCCTTCTAACTGGATCTAACTCGTCCTCATTCAAGAGAAAATATACTTTGAGTAATACTTTTGTATTTGAACGCTAATAGTCATTTATCTGCTATAAGAATAATTTAATTCTCCGTTCATAACGCTTGGCGAGATTTTGGCGACGAATTTAGCGGAATGTCGCCAACTTTGCGACATTTTTAAATGTTGCCAAATTAACGAAAATCTCGCCAAATGGATAAAAATAACGCCAAATCATTGAGAATGACGACTAATTCAAGAAAATTCAATATCTTTGAAAGAATATAAGTATATCTGCTATAAGAATAATATTTTTTAACTGTAAAAGTAGTAAATTTATTGCATTATATAAGGAAAGTCTTGTGCGGCCCACATCAGGTTTTTTTTTATTGTGCAGTAGATAACTTGTGTTTGCAGTTTTACTCACTGAACAGGTGCTTTAAATATTTCTGCTAACTATTCACATTTCATCCTACATACAATTATAGCATCATACACATATTTATAGTATCCTACATCACATTTTGTACTATCCATTTATAGTATCCTACTAATCGTTCCATTCTTTGTCGTTTTACCCTTTTTCCCCCTTGCGACGTCGCCAGTCATTTTCTTACTTCATCCACTTTTGCTATTTCACCTGTAGGTTTGCTGTGGTAATTATAGGTTACATTTCCATCAGATTTCGACAAATGATTCTAATTTTTGCCTTTGACACATTTTGACTCCATTATTTTGCTTTCATGATTTACTAAGTTCTGAAAATTTTCGTAGATTTTAGCTCTGAAAAGTTTAACAGCAGTTTTAGTTTTGCAGATATTTATAATGCTGTTCAGATAAATAAACAGTGTAGTAATTAATAATTATTAAGTAAATTCTATTGCAGATAACATCTTTCATAGCTCGATTTTTCTCTTATATCGTCAAAATGGAATAGCAGTTCTCTGCAATGACATCATGAAAACTTATTATCTACCGCAATTTTGCCAACTTCAGTTGGAATTGACAATTTCAGTTATCTCATGTAACCGCCATCAAACCCATATTTAATTTAACTGGGACTATACGAAGCTACAAAGGTCAAGTACGGAATCCCAGAACATTACCAGTAAGGAGCATTCAGCAAATTTGTAAGACACCCCCCATTGCAGATAACATGCTAGGATAGGTTTCGCGCTTGGTCTTTCTTGATTTTGAATGATTTGGAACTTGGCCTTTCTAGCTTTGTATAGATTGGGCTAAATTGTATATGAATTTAATCCCATCCACGTGTAAATAACTGAAATTGTCAGTTTCTATAGAAGTTCATAAAGTAGTAAGCCCTATTGCTGCCAATGCAGATAACGGTTATTAAATGGTGATGAGCATATAATAAGCATGAAATCAATGCATGGTTGTTATTAAATGTTGATCAGCATATAATAAACATGAAATCAGTGCATGGATGTTATTATCTGTAATGAGAGTTTTCCAAATTTTTTGAAACTTTCCTTCCTGACCAGTATTTTGAATTATTTTTTTTAAATTAAGTACGAAAGAGCAATATTTTGAAAGTACATGAAAAAAATTAAATAATATTGTCTTAATTTGCTGAAAAAGTCTTTATAATTTGACAGTAGGTGAATACATATGAGGTGATTTTTTTTTAAACTTACGGATTAGTTTTTAATTATGTTTACACAACTTATGCACTTACTTCCAAACAGTTACCTTACACCTTTCTGGTAGGTCGGACGGTCTGAGTCTCAACAACAACAACTTATGCACTTGTCCTGCTTTTGCAATATAAAACCTATGTATATATTTCCTTTTTAGGGCATATACAAATTGTACGATTTATTTCTCGTGCGATATGCAAACTCCGACAGCGCATACTATCGGATGTAAATATCCCGCAATTTATGATTTTAAAATGTACAGCAATTTATGCTTTATACATAACCTAAAAAACAGTAATTTTATAAACCAATAATCGTCTAAAATAATATAACACTTAAAATTGTTTTATTTATAAGTTTAAACTACTCTATACTATCAATCTCATATAAGAAAAAAAATAATATAAACATTTTAACTACTCTGACTTTTTGATTTCAGTAAATTAATTCACTACATTTCGTAACTATACCATGAGGAACAGTACATATTCAAATATTAAAAAGTATATTATCTTTACCCTCCTCTTTATGGTACTTAACATCATGCTAAAAACATCACAAATTCGTTCGAAACGTAAACTCATCGAGTTTAGTACGTATGGAAATCAAATGCCCGAAAGTTTTTCCATTACGCATTATGTTAGTACCCATTTCTATTTCTTGTTTTTCTTTGGGAGGTGGAAAATCTGATTACGTGAATCGTGTTTTGTGGTTTTCATGGCCGCTGGAATATTTCCTATCCTCAAAGTGTTTAACAAAGTTTTTGCAATCTGTGTAGTCACGTAACTTCATCAGACGAGCAATCAGATTGGGAATACTTATAGGTGTTTCTTCCTCCATAATATGACATGATTTAAATCGCTTTTATGAAAACAAATGCACATTTTCTGGTCATGGATGATATTGCGTATAGTATTGATACAACTAGCACACACTTACGATTTGTTAGATTTCAGATAACTGTCTTAATTCAAAGCAATATATTTTTACTTTCTCATATGTAGTATTGAGAAATTATTGTTTTTACGAAAATATTCGATTTCGAGATTCTGACTCCAATATATATCTTAAGACATTGTAAAGAGCCTTGCCGCCCCAATCGGGACTCGAACTCTGTATCTCCGAACTGGCTAGCCGACGCTCTGCCATTGAGCTATTGGGACGATATTGAAAGTTCTTATCTTTGAAATGGACTCTGCATTCTCCACCCTTTGTCAGATTGGTGGGTAACTGAAAATCTGCATGATCACCCCCTTGCTATTTTTACCTCAGGTTAGCCTCCTGCCCGCTACTATTTTTCTCCAAGCCCCAGGATAGTATCATGCTACTATCATTTTGACTCAGGTTAGCATCCTGCTTGGTCGTCATCCTTTTTTTACTTTCCCTGCAATACATGGCAATGTATAGAGAAAGTATTGGAATCATGTCGAAAATCGCAACTCGAGTTTTCGACGGATCTACACGTTCCAAGACCTCTAGAATACGAAAAAACCATTTTTAGCGTGACGTCTGTGTGTGTGTCTGTCTGTCTGTGCAGATTTTGTATCCACTCTAACTAAAGAACTAATGGACCGAATTTCACAAAATTTGGTAGGTAAGTCACTTGTGAGCGAGTATGATGCTGATTAGTTTTGGGTACGACTTAGAATAAAAGAATCCGCCTTTTTTGTGAAATGGCCCGTAAAAGCTTGTATCCACACTAACTGAAAAACTGCTTGACCGAATTTCACAAAATTCGGTAGATGAGTCACTTGTGGGTTACTCTGGTGCTGATTAGATTTTGATACGATTCGAAAAAAAATAAGCTGCCTTTTTTTGCAAAATGGCCCGCAAAAATCGTCAAAATCTAAACTAAAGAACTAGGTATACTCAAATATATCCATTAAATACTCGTTTAATACGTAATTTTTAGGGACGAAAATAATAAGACCAACCTCATTACAGTAGGGCTAGCCGTTCTCGAGATATTTTAGTTTTCCGTATTTCCTCTACGCCACCTTTGAAAATAAGTCCGGTTACCGAATGAGAACGAAAATTGAATTAAAAATGAAATAAATTTAATCAAAATAAGGAGAACGTTAATATAAGTCTGCAGGGAAAGTCATGTGCTGCCCACATCAGATTTTTTTTATCGGCGCTGCATATTTCAGACTCCACAGCATCAATGCTGTTCGTACTGGAGTCGCTTTTACACTTCCGACATCTTTGCTCTAATCGTCAGTGTTAACTCGTTCGGGCGCCATTGTGAGGAACCTTGCCACCCCCCAATCGGGACTCGAACCCTGGATCTCCGATTTGAGCAGCCGATGCTTTACCGTAGAATTATTGAGACGATATTGCGAGTTTTTATCATATAAATGAGCGGAAAGATTTTATTGCGAGTTTTTGTTATATAAATGAGCGGGCAGATTCATTGGCTAGGAATGGATCTCAAATGATGCAACCTGATCCTCCCTTGCCTCTGCGGCATATAAAGCAATATATATATCCCACTCTATTAAATCTAACCGTTTCAGTCTGTACAGGGAGAGAGATTCCGGAAAAAAGTGGAACTCCCTGTTAAATAAGTCGGCAGGAATACCCAGTTCCTTGCATAGAGCAGTTTGCGTGGCATGTTTTAGATTTGCCACGGGTCATGATTACTTACAGAGTTACATGTATCGAATGGGACTGACAGATACAGATGTCTGCCCTCTTTCCGACCATGGCGTTCCCATGACTGGAGAGCACCTCAACATTTGCCCTGCTGTTCTTGACTGTTTTCGTTTATGTGTTACTGACAAGGCTTTTAGTGACTATTTTTATCGTAATGCTTTGTATTGGGCTGCTCGTCGACTTATGACCGAGAGGTCGGAGACGGACATAGGTTAAAAGAAGTTTTTATCTTTGAATTGAACTCTGCAACCTTGTGAACACGTTTTGATTATTTTTGGAATGATGTCCGTCCGTCTGTATGTCTAGTCAATTCCATGTGTACATGGTAGCGTCCATAAATATATTAGGTTTTCAAAACTGTCCTAGTTCGATGCAATATATTTTTACTTTTTCATATGCAGTATTGAGAAAGTATTGTTTTCACGAAAATAAGCGATTTCGAGATTCTTATGCCAATGTATATTTTAAGACCTTATGAACAAGTTTTGACTATTTTTGGAATATGTCCGTCCGTCTGTCTAGTTGATTTCATGTGTACAGGATAACGGCCACAAATATAATGGATTTTCAGAACTGTCGTAACTCGAAGCAGTATAATTTTACTGAAATGTTCGATTTCGAAATTTTGACTCCAGTATATATTTTAAGATCTTATGAATACGTTTTGACTATTTTTGGAATGAAACGATTTTGGAATGCACGAGACTTTACAGTTTCAATCATTGTTGTGAAAAATAGTCGCGATACACTTTTTTGTGCGTGACGTCATTAGTCCAATAGGGGTATATTGGCAAGTATGGTAGCAATCGAAAAATGTTTTCAAACCTTTTAAGGGTGAGCGTCAGTAAATCTTCTGCCCTATCCGCGCTTTATTAACTTTCGCAGAACACATTTTTCGCCAAAATTCTGCTAAAATACTTGCAAAATATTCTCTGAAAAATAAAATGCAGTGCTTAAATTATATGAAAACTAAATTTCATACTCAATAAAATATAGAATATATTTTTTATTTTAATCCAAAATATTTCTTTGGTCTGCCATCTGTTTTCGCAATTTAATTCATACCGATTATTTTTATTTTTAATTAAAATGTTTTATATATATTCCTTCTAATACAATATTAAATACAACAACAGATTATATATAATAATGCCACAATCATGGAAAGTTAATTTATCATTCTGTAAATTTGATAAAGGGATTAGAATGTACATCACTGGGGACTGCAGGCTTGTCTTCAAGTTCCTTTGTCTTCAAGTCCAAGTTCAATTACCTTTCAGTGATTGTCGCATCGCATATTATATATGATCTGTTGTATTTAACAGCGTATTAGAAGGAATAGACATTTAAAAATGTTTATTAAAAAATGTTCATTAAAAAATAAAAGTAGTTGGTATGAAATAAATTACGACAACAGATGGCAGCACCAAAAAGATTTTGGATTACAATAAAAAATATATTCTATATTTTATTGAGTATTAAATTTAGTTTTAATATAATCTAAGCATTGCATTTTATTTTTCAGAAAATATTTCGCAATTGTTTGAGCAGAATTTCGGCAAAAAACGTTTTCTGCGAAAGTTAACAATCCGCGGATAGGGCAGAAGATTTACTGCCGCTCACCCTTAAAGTAAAGGGTAACACGTTTTATGTATAATCAGTAGGAACAATGATACCTTCTTGTAAAATTTGAAGAAAGAGAAAAGAAAAAAAAAGTACTGAAAATGAATTCTCGTATACAACAGTCGAGTTGAGCCACGCCGCTTAATTTTTTACACAAATAACGCCAATTATCGGGATATTCAGCTGAATTCAGAGAGAGAGTTACAAAAATGAAAAATTTTGGAGGTATATATTTCTAAACCTAATTAACAAAAATATAAATAATGTAAACTTGTTTTGTAGGAAACAGGCAACTAGATATGAACATATATAAACCAAAAGAAACGGTTTTATCATAGGAAGTTTTCGTTTCACTGATTAAACGAAATTTCTTCTAGACTTTAAAAGACATATGTAAAAAGTAAGGGAGAATTTCCATTGAAAATAACGTTTCAAGATAAATACATTGTTTTTACAAAGTTCTTACTGCTTTCGAGTAGTTCCCTTGTCCATTTAAAGAAGATTTAATATTTTTGGAAAAGGTGCTTAATGTTTATATCTCGAAAACAAAAAGCAATAACTGTAAACAATAATCAAGTAATTTGTAGCCATATGAATGCCCTTCAAGGAATGTAATTGGATTTTATATAGCAATATTAGTTTTTTAACCGTACTAAACCTATAAAACCAGACATAACATGTATTGCAGAACAATTTGCAACAATAGGCAAATTTCATATTGTTTCAAAAAATGAGTAATTAGGCTCTTTAAATAGAAAGGTCCTTGGAAAATATTTCCACACAAGATCGTAAATCCTAGTGACTATCACAAGCATTAAATTTAAATAAATGTTAAATTTAATTTTTTGTCTTTACTTTGATGTATCATTTCTTGAATGGACTTTTGAATCACAATCAGCAATACTTTTGTTGGAAGCAATATTTTTGTTGCAACATAATTAAATTATGCAAATATTTTTAATTTGTGGTATAACTTCTTGAATGAATACTTTTGCATCATAATCAACAATATTTTTATTTCTGGAAAAAATAGTTTGTTGTAATAGTTTTGCTTTAAGCAATAGATTTGTTACTGCAGAGGGTGCAAAACTGAGACGTAAGGTAATCGCCTTTGTTATTGTTATAGTTGAGATATATATGTCATGCTGATAGGATTTTATAAGAAAGAATTTTTCATGTATGCTGATCACGGTTTTTTTTATCAAGTATTTGGTCAATTTAATTTGATTTATTTTTCACCATATATTTAATGCTCCAACCTTATAACTATTACTTAATTGTATTTTATTATTTCATACATACCCAAAATATCAACATATACTATTTCCTTTAACGTTTTTTATATGATATTATAGCATTGCATTTATAATTTATCATACTCACTGCAGATAAAAATATACCTAAAAGAATTCAATCACCCGTTGTTGCTCCAGTGTATCATTTATATATTTATGCATTTAATACCAGTTATATCTCATAACAGATCAAATATTCTTAGCAATATCAACAGGAAGTATCGGTGAAATCGTTTAGTGAATTTCATTTTGCAGTACAAATATGCATTGACGAAAAATACCGACTGAAGATAGAAAAATTGTTTTCACAGGCATTAGACGAAATGAAAGAATATTGAAATAATATACGGTATAGGGGCTGATAACCAATATGTTTCTAAGCACAAATGTGCACAGCGGAACTGGCAACAAATATTTGTGTGCTCCAATAAAAATGTTGCAACAAAATCCATTTTAATATATTAAATGATATGTCATTGCATTTTTAAAGGAACATTTGTCAAACATAATTGGATCTACTCTATTTGCTGTTTAATATCATTTATGTATTTGTAGATTTGATATCAGCGAATATGTTTACCGAAACATATACTCTTTCATATAAAATGAATTGCATTAGGAAAACAATCTAATGCATTTCATTTCCTTGTACAAGCCTGTATTGACGTAACATACTTGGATAGAAAAACTACTTTTCTAAACATTAGAACAAGACGAGTACTGCAATAATGTTTTATGTAGCTATTAACCCTGTTAGAGAATTTGAGTTCGTAAATAGAAAAATGAGGGTTGTAGTTGAATGATACTCTAACTAATATGTATCAGGTGTAAGTTATTTTGCAAATATATCAGATTCATAAAATAAGTTATTTCGTAATATTATTTTTTCACAAATAGTGTCGACTTCGATTTGTCCTGATAATAACATACACTGAGCTGAATGAATGAATGGGCGATTGCGTGACATATCAAAACTATCGAACACTTTCATTGTAGCTGCTAGAATCATAGTTTTAGTGTCATTCGACTTAGCTTAGCTTCGAGACCAAAGGAAATATCCCAAAATTAAAATTAGACGTGACAGTGCGAAGGCATGAGGAAAATATCCAAATCTGTTTCTCAAAGTTATCCAGAATTTCTACTTGAATCAAAATCGCAGTTTCTATCTCAATCAATCTGTTACAGCTACCAGATTAAAGACAAAAAATCTAACATTCTAAAAAATAATATAAATTCGAATTAGAGGCGATCCAAATGAAGCAAAATGAATCCAAATGAACTTTCAAGCAATAATGTTAATTACTATGACGTTCTGAATTCCTAATGTAAATTTGAAGTATGATTATTCGACGACGAAAATAAATGAAGAAACATAATTTTAATTTATCTAGGTCATGTCTTTTGTCAATCATACCAACACATAAATCACATCTCGCCACCTCAGCACATGTCGCCATCACTGCCTACTATCCAAAATATTCTACCCCAGCAGTTATATTCGACGCCTCGTTCTGCTGACTGATCCGAAACTTCCCATGTGTGCCTACCATCGACAATTTCCAATATCCCGTATAATTCCTCGTCGTGTGTCCGACCCGACCGCCGTGGTAAATACCACACGTTCTTTCAGAACGCTATAAATACTTAATATGTTCATGGAACATTAAGTTAAAGGCTGTCGTTATCGTAAGTGGTTTAAGCTGAAAATTAAAAGGTAATTAAATGGTTTGGAAATGAGGACACGAATTAGATTTAAAATAACAAAAATGTTTTATTTACACTATTTAACATTAAAATATGAAAAGATAAGATTTGAGCTTACAAGTTGCTCCCTTAAAATATTAACACCTCGTAAATCCTTATTACCTCGTAATTCATTAATTCTACCATAATCTTACTCACAATTCTCAAATATTAAAATAGTCACACACTTCAAAAAGGCTAGTTACTTTCATAACATTATTCCTCACATAGAGGTATTTAAAAGAGTGGAGAGGAGAGATACTCAATTACTGAGAGCTGAGCGAAGTCAAAGGCCTTACCTCGGCTTCTTGGGACGTCGGCCGGGTGTTCGGTTGATTAGGCAGGGGATAGGGAAGCATCTCGTTCCGACGAGGTTTTTAATATCTTAACTTCACAAAATCTAAAAAGGCACTCTCGACTTTTTCTCCCAAAAAAACTCTCTTCAAAACTTTCAATTTGATCTCTCCTCCCTCTCAAATTTTATTCGCTGCAAGGTCCTAAACCCCCCTCAGAATTATTGGAGAACACTTGTATCATCACTTTCAGTGGCCAGTCTGTGACAGCAGGGCTTGGCCAGTAGCCCCTGAATTATTACTTGCAGGTGGCTGGGGTCCCACGCTCCTGCGTGAACCCCTGGGCTTAACTCCGCCCCCAACGACCGCTTACCCCCCGATGCGTCTTCCTCCATCATGTACTGGACCACACATGCAGTCCAAGCTCCACTGACCCTTCCCTTTGCAGGTGGCCAGGGGGGAACCTTATACATATTTGTAACGGGGCTAGGGACCGCCCTTTGCAGGTCGCCTTCCTCTCCAATATTTAGCAATGTCACATATTTTTGGAAAACACTATGTGACAACCGTCCGTCGGCAGTGTAGCAGCTCCTGTTGCACTTTTGGTTTTGAATCTTTACCCCTTCCACGATCATCGCCACGTTGAGTTCGCAAGAGCGGAATTCAACACTTATACCTTAGCTAGAATCTTGGTTTGGGTGGCTTTCGATCTAGCTCAGCTTTGAGACAAAGGGAATATCCCAATATTAAAATTAGGAGTCACAGTGCGAACAGATGTGCAAAACAATCAAAAATATTTTTCAAAATTTTCTAGCATTTCCACTTGAGACAGAATCTTGGATTTGATCTCAATCGATCTGCCACAGCCTCCAAGTTAAAGAAAAAAAATAACATTCCAACAAAACAATTCGAATTTGAGGCGATGATGCAAATGAAGAACGTAAAACCTCATAACACATTTACTTAATTATCGAGTATTACTATCCTAGTTAGAATCTTGGTTTTGGTCTTATTCGATCTTTCTCTGCTTCTGTATGAACGAAAAAATATAATATTTTGAAAATTCGATTTATGGAGGTTGATGGAAAGATATATTAATATTAAACATACCAGAATTATTGAATACTTCCACTGTAGCTAGAATCTTGGTTTTGGTCTTATTCGATCTTTCTCTGCTTCTGTATGAACGAAAAAATAGAATATTTTGAAAATTCGATTTATGGAGGTTGATGGAAAGATATATTAATATTAAACATACCAGAATTATTGAATCCTTCCACTGTAGCTAGAATCTTGGTTTTGGTCTCATTTGATCAGTATTCGATACATGATCAATGGCGGGCCCCGGTAGCCCATTGGTTTGCGCGCTGGAGTTGCACTCGGTAGGCCCGTGTTCGATTCCAGCCACTGCTAAAAAACTGCCGCCCTGTTCACGCGGAGTACGATCACGTTAAACATTTGGGTCCGTAAGTCCTTCCGAGAGGTTGGTGGTAGGGGAAGGAGGGTACGGTCCCTGTGGATGCCTCCCCCACTGGGTTCCGGTCTAAATTGGGTGGCACTTCCCGGCCGTCCAAACAGTTACCTTACACCTTTCTGGTAGGTCGGATGGTCTGGGTCTCAACAACAACAACATGATCAATGGCAATATAAAATTTTGAAAATTTAAATTAGGAGTGACGACACAACTAGATTTGATGAAAAGAAAACTTACTTATCAAGTTGCCTCTCAAAAGTAATCAAAACACAATTTGATGCCCTTTCACTGTCAACAATTGAAACTTCAAAAATTAAGCAATGCGATCATTCTGTTGCGCATAGAAACTTGGCTAAATATATTTTCCCATACGACACGTTACCACAAATTTTAAATGCTCACCATTTTTATGCTTTTATCTGAAATGATGTTTGATATAGAGAAATGTTATTAATAAAATTTTATTCAACGCACAGGCATCACATATTATAATTTACAGATGAAGGCGGGAAGCAAAGATGGAAATGTAGAATGCATATCTGTGTTAAAGTAAATAGTATTGGAAATAAAACTATTAAGGAAATGCCTTGTTTTATAGTATAGATCAGTTTATTCTAATCTCCGGTATGGTTACGATGTGAATATGTGAAGGGATCCCTGGGAGTACGCTAGAAATTTTTAAAAATGGCGGATGTGTAGAGCTCTGAGCCTTGATCAGGTTCCATTGTATAAGCCTTATTGCCTTTGGTTGTATGATTACATTGGTATGTCTAGTAACAGTGGGGTAACTCTAAACTATGGTAGTAATGGATACAAAATAACTTACGGCCAGGGGCAATAACACACTGAAACAGGAAATTAATTTAGACACATTTCTTGGGTACTCACTCAAAATACAGCAGATAGCTGCATAACTAAATATATATATAGATACAAAACAGCCAGTATTGCACATGCCATTGTTTAGCAAAACAAATCATTAATGAACTTTGATGGAGCTGGTGATATACTATCTTTAAGTATACTTATCAGTGGAAGAGCTATAAATCGACGCTTACCCAACTCCCTCCTAGAACATCTAAACACTGTCTTGCCAAACCAGTGATACTAGACCCTTATGATCATAGTGGTATCAATCCTAGTGCCTGCTTCATGGACTTGTACTTTCCTCTCTCCTCGCTCAAACATCGACTCGACTCCTAGTTACGTCCCTTTTAAGCGAACTTCAGCAGAACTATCAACAAAACTACTACCCGGACTGTACGCACGCAGCCTTCCTCTATTTCACTGGCGATCGGAAACTTATCCTGTCGTCATGCAAAAACGCAGATGCTACTTGGCTCTGCGATTGGTCTGTATTACCGAACCAGTTGTTAATATACAGTCATCATAAATTATAACGATACTGAGGGAAATAATATCCAAAGTTTATATAGACCTCACAGATGTTCACAAATTGATGGTTTTAAAACCTGTTATTTTTTTTCAAAATGGAAAAAGGTAAAATTTTATCTAAATGTAACTAAATTCTAGTTCTATTAATATAAAGCATGATACCTAATTTCCTATCCTGGAAGGACGCGAAATTCTCTCAATAATTTTAGAATCAAGTTTCCAAGTTCCTAGAGGTTCATAAAACTGTGATATGTTTTCTTGATGCCATTGCGTGAATCGGACGTTACATGAAGAATACATAACAAGCATGAAACCGGTTCCTTTTATCCAAAATTGGAGACGCAAAACTAGTTTTGGCAATGTTGGTCAGTGAGTTTAATCCATCGTAATTGAACGGACCAATAGCGTATTCTCTATATCAGTCTTTTTCAAATTGCGTTGAGCTGAACGCTGAAGTTTCGTGACAGTTGTAAAGGATCTTTCTGCCCTAACCGGGAATCGAACCCTGGATCTACGAATTGGCTAGCCGACGCTCTACCGTTGAGCTACTGGGGCGAAACTGCAAGCTCTTATCGTCGAATCGGACTATGCATTCTCCACTCTCTAATGTCAGATTGGCTTGCAACTGACTATCTGACTGACCACTTCCTGCTATTTTTACCCCACATAATCCTCCTACTACTACTATTTTCCCCCATGTTAGTATCCTGTGTCGTCGTTTTTCCTCTCTGTCTTAAATCGGAGCTCATTCTTCTGGAGTCTACTGAATCCGTACTGGTCGTACTGGGATCAATTTCAGACCACCGACGTATTTGCACTAGCATACAGGGTTGATTTTTTGAGCGCCATTGTAAAGAATCTTGCTGCCCCAACCGGGAATCGAATCCTGGATCTCCAAACTGGCTAGCTGATGCTCTACCGTGGAGCTACTAGGACGAAATTGCAAGCTCTTTTCGTCGAAGTTAACACTGTACAGTATTCCAGGGGTCCCGCGACCTGATAAGTTCGTATAATTTCTTTTAATTATAAAAACGCATAAAACGTTTTATGCGTAATTTCGACCACACTGGACTTTTCATCATTCTGGGTTCCGTCAATAAATTTAATTTCAAGATAATTCCCCGACCCAAAAAGTTTGAGAATCCCTGGTCTATATCATACAAAAGCACAACTACCACAGTCACTTGATCCAAGTGCAAACAAGGGATTTCGTGTATGTACCGAGCTTATTCAGCCTGTCCTTAAAAGCAACACAAATGACTTGATATTGCGGATTCTGGCTTAAGAGACTATTAACACTAAGTCCCCTGAAAGTGATTGGCTTCGGATTTATACTGACGGATCTCGTGTGGATAACAGCATTAATTCTGGAGCAGCTGTCTATTGTGACTCATTTGCTATCTATTCCCCAGTGGGGAGATATAGAACTGATTTTGATGGCGAAATTGAGGCCATACATATCGCCCTCTCTCAGCTCCAGTGTTACTTAGATCGTTTTTCCAGAGTGGTAATTTTGTCCGACTCGAGTGCCGCCTTGCAGGTAATTAATTCTACTAGAGCCCCGTGCTCTGCAGCCATTAAGAATTGCCAATCCCTTCTAAGTTTCTTGTCCCACAGGGATAAGATTATTTGCCTGCAGTGGATTTCAGCCCACAGCGGTATAGAGGGTAACGAAAAAGCAGATCGACTGGCCAAAAAAGGGTCAGCGATTATTCAAACTACTATTGATGAAACCCCTTATCATAATGTAAAGTCAATCATTAAATCGATTTTTAAGAATAATTTCGAAAAAGAGCTCTTAGAAAGGAATTCCCACAAATCCTGGTGGGAAAACATTTCAAATCTTTCTGACTGGCCTAGGAAGAAAGCCGTTGCAGAATTCCGCTTCGCTACTGGTCATGACTGCCTTGACGGACATTTACATCGCATAAATATACTTGATGACCCTTGTTGCATGCTATGCAGCCTTCGGGAACCCATGGACTATTCTCACCTGCGACACTGTCCTGCGCACTCCGCTACACTTATGTGGGAACGCTACTGGAAAGCAAGGGACCGAATGGATCCATAGACTCTTTTCTGTTGCCTTTTGTTACTGTTCTCTTGTTCTGTTGTTTGGCTTCAGTTTGTCTTTTGTACCAGCCATTGAAAATAATAAAAAAAATCATACAAATGAGTGCGACTGACTAATACAAATATGAATTACTTATCATAGAATGCTGAAGAGAGAAATAAGGAAATATTACATACATGTGGGCGTTGAAAGTAAATGTAATGGGAAAAATCTAAAATCTTGGACTTTTGTTCGAAAAAATTATAAATCCTTGAATTCCTGTTCTAACCTTCTTTCAACTGTTTCGCGAAAAGAGCTAGATACACAAAATAATATTTTATATCACCATGTGCAGACAATAATATCGCAAATTTCCTTAATCTCTTTGATGTAAAATCAACCGTTCTTGATCTATTTCGAGTTATATTTACAGCAGACGATTTCTTTAGTATATTTTATCAAAGAGTATGTTTATAGTTGTTGATTGTACTGTGATAACTATGATAACCGATCAAAAAACGTTAAAAATGCAATAATTACACAATACAAGAACTTCATAAATAATGCAGAAACTACAAATATATACTAATCAAAGGAATTTCTAAGGTATAGAACAAATTTTAAGAGGCTTAGTATATGTCAGACGGTATGCTTACTCTATGTTTTCGAGATTTTTGACACTTTCAAACATAATTGGAAAGTGTTTATGCCGTTGTTCATTCTGTCTGTCCGTCTGTCTGTATGTACGTTAGCACGATAACTGCCTTAAAAATGACTTTATAAAAATGACATTTTAGTACGTTATTGAGGCGATCTGTGGGACATATGGGAATGTAAAATAATAATATCACCCGATTGGTTTTGGATTTCACCCGGATTCCAAAAGGAAAAACAGTGAACCATATAGGACCTAATTTTTCAAACATTTTTAAGCGGAGTTAACATTCACGAATTGCTTTGAAAATTTTAACATGTATCCAAATTATTACATAAATTGTGTAAAATAATTTCATCAAAATATGTTAAGTGGTTTTCTAAATAAAATTTCAAATAATAATTACACCCATATTATACGAAGGGATCACATGACTCAAAAATAATATATGTCATCCATTTTCATTGCCCTTAGTAAAAATCATGATTTTTTTAAGAAATGCCTCTATTTATATTTAGTGCTGCATCCGTTCTAAAACAGTTTTATTTTTGCATATTACCTGTATATCTAAAGTCTGTGTCTACGTACTTACAATAATCTTTATTTTTAATGATTACTAAACGTTGATTATTTTTATAAACAAAGCCTAATTTTGACGTATGTAGAATATTACCGAATCAAGCGATTGTAAGATGAATTGTTTTAGAATTGCTGAATTTTTACTGCAAAATTATTTAGCTCTAGAATCTGGAATATAAGTGATATGAATGAAATATTCATTGATTTTACGCAGTTAAGCAGACGATGTTATAGCATTGCCTTTTTATGGTGTTTTAAGTTTCCGGGTAAAGTGAATTATTGTCGTACTGTGCGAATTTAACGAAAAAGATCAATCATGCATAATGCATTGATTATGAAAAACTTTCCAACTGAAATGCAATTTTATTTATAAATCTTTAAAATGCGATACGTTCAGCACTGATATATTTTAAATTATCAAAGTACTGCAATAATTTATTATATTTGAAAACTTAAAACGTCATAAAAACGTCGTCACGTTAAAAATGAACTTCATTCGAATGACGTCATCGAAATATAAATCATCTCGTGCTCTATGTAAAAACAATGAATATTTCATTCATATCACTTTTATTCTAGACTCCAGAGCTAAATAATTTTGCGTGAATAAATTTCAGCAATTATTATACAACCCTAACTTACAATTACTTGTTTACATTCTATATGCATTAAATTTATTTTTCGTTGTAGAAATAATTAATGTTTGGTGATGATTTAAACTCAAAAATATTGTAATTGAGTTGCGCAGAATAAAGATGCAGAGAAATTAAGCAAAAATAAAGCGATTTCAGGACGGATGCAATACTAAATATAAATTTAAAATAACTTTAAAAATCATGATTTTTACACTGGGAAAAATATGGATGACATATTTTGTTTTGAAGTGGGTCACGCAATCTCTTCATGTAATATGGATGTAATTAATATTTTGATTTTTATTTTAAAAACTACCAAATATTTTGTTGAAAGTTTTTTTATATATTTAACTTGATAATTTTAATTTTTCCTAACATTTAACTTTTCGCAGCAATTTGAAAATGTTAACTTGGCTTAGAAAATGTTTGAATAAATAGGTCTCATAAGGTTCAATGTATTTCACTTCCTCAACTTTGATGCAATTCAAAACAATTGGGTTATATTATTAATTTACACACACACATACCCCTATGTCCCACAGACTGTCTCAACAATATATTAAAATTTCATTTTGATAAAGTTTTTACAGCTGTTATCCTGCGAACGAGCAGACAGACAAAGAGACAGAATGAGCAAAATCATAAACACTTTTAAACTATGTTGAAAAGTGTTAAAAATATCACGGCTGAATGTATCGCATTTTAGATATGTTTAAATAAAATTTAATTCCAGTTGGTAAGTGTTTCATAATCAATGCTTTATGCATGATTGATCTTACTTGTTTTGCTATCGAGTTATGCTAACCGAATTGCATTTTAAATACCAAAATTATTTGTTAGTTATTTTTCAAATCAAGCTATTGTAAAATAATGCTATAATGGATTGATTTTTAGTTTCAAATATCTGGAAACGCTGAAAATCAGCAACATGCAACAATCGGAGATAAACTTATGTTTTTCATACCGCTATTTAAATTTTAACTTAACATCATATGCGTCATATTTAAGCTTGAATTTGGAGCAGATTGTTATATACAGAACTTTCAAAAGGTGTGTTGGTGTCACATTTAGTGAGCACTAACCAATTTATCCGCGCAAAACATTTGTGACATTAGGTTGTCTATAGTAACATGAAGTTTGAATTAGTTTTTAGAAAAGTCTATTATGTCAAATTATTAACAACATAATTATTGAATTGAATTAGTTTTTAGAAAATCAATTCTATCCAATTAATTTATCATCATATTTTTTTAATTCCATATTAGAAAAGTCTATCTATCCAAATATTTTTAACATCATAATTTTTTAATTAGTTTTTAGGAAAGTATATTCTATCCAATTACATTTAACATCATAATTTTTTAATTTGTTTTTAAAAAGTATATTATTTCAAATTATTTTTACTTTCCTTATATACATAATGTATAAGGAAAGTATTGTGCCGGGGTCGAAAACTCGAATTCGAGTTTTCGAAGGGAGAGCACGTTTCAAGAATCCCTGGTCACGAATCAAACATTTTTGAAGTGATGTCTGTGTGTGTGTGTGTGTGTGTGTGTGTGTGTGTGTGTGTGTGTGTGTGTGTGTGTGTGTGTGTGTGTGTGTGTGTGTGTGTGTGTGTGTGTCAGTGAGACTGTCGAGACGATAACTGGCGAACGAATGGACCGATTCGAACAAAATTTGGTACAAAAATTACAATCCGTAAACACTGGACGCGTATTGTTTGAATACGCAATCGAATGGTCAGAACTCCCCTAAATTTTCGAATGAAATTTTGAAAAAATCGTCAAAAAATCAGAACCGCTAATAAAGTTACGCAAATAGACATTTCTTATGTAATTTTTCATTAGAAAACGATTGACATGAATTTTAGAACGCTAACATGAACCGTTCTTGAGATATTGTACATTTTTTAAAAAAAATTATCAAAAAGTGATATAAAAAAAAAAATTCCTATTGAAAACATGTTTACTTTTCATATGTAATACCATGCGATCAATTGGGTGACATCATTCTCGGGGATCTAGCTCATTCCATTCGTGAAAAAAGATACTTTAAGTAATACTTTTGTATTTGAACACCAATAGACATTTATCTGCTGTAAGAATAACTTATTCTTCGTCCATAACGCTTAGCGAGATTTTGGCGATGAATTTGGCGAAATGTCGCCAACTTGGCGACTTTTTGAAATGTTGCCAAATTAACGAAAATCTCGCCAAATGGATAAAAATAACGCCAAAGCAATGAAAATGGCGACTAATTGTCGAAAATTCAATATCTTGGAAAGAATATTAGTATCTACTATAAGAAAAATTTATTTTTCTACTGTAAAAGTAGTAAATTCATTACATTATATAAGGAAAGTCATGTGTTGCCCACATCAGATTTTTAAAATCATAATTGCAACATATTTGATGAACGTAAACCATCGCAAATAATTCTAATGCTTTATATATTTTTCTTACTATCAAACATTTATTCATTTTATAGCAAAAAATCCTGTTACTTAAACAAATACGCTTTACTATACCCAGAGAAACTTTCACAAAAAAGCACCTAATGCATTTTTTTCTGGTGTAAATATGCACTGAAATAAAATAAACAGTGAAGATGAGAAAATTGTTTTCTCAAGCATTAGACGAAATAGAGGAGTATTAAAGTAGCATTTGATATAGATGTTGTTAACCAGGACTTATTTTGCTATCACTTCGCATATCGTGATATATAATATTTCCGCGAATTTCTACTTTCTCATACTGGCTCATACATTTTTTTTACTTTCTCATTGAGAGAGTGTTATGTTCTCGAAATTCTTTACTTGTTAATTACTTAATAATTTTCATTGGAACTGAGATCGGTATAAATCTGCTAGTATTTCTTATTACGATAAATGTAACATACATTTTTACTTTCTCATAAGTAGTATTGAGAAAGTATTGTTTTCACGAAAATTGTCGATTTCGGAATTTTGATGCCAATATATGTTTTAAGATCTTCTGAATACGTTTTGACTAATTTTGAACTGATATATGTCTGTCTGTCGGATGTGTGAGAATTTCGGAATGCATTTGCTTTTTTTTTATTTTTTTAACATAGAAGAATAGAACACAATGTGACATAATCATGCATGAAAAGGTTTATATATAACTCGAAACTTTATAGTTTCCAATATTGTTGTGAGAAATTACCGCTATACAATTGTTTCTGTTCATGTCGTCGGGTAGGTTACCCCCCCGGGGGTACATTGTCAAATATGGTATCAATCGAACGATATTTTCAAGCCCTTTAAAGTGAAGCGTAACATGCAGCAGTTGTAATAATTTTGATTCACGAAACTGATTTTTCATTTTTTGTTCTTTTAAAATTTGAATAAAAAATGAGTTTCAGTATTATAAAGTCGAATTGAGCAACACTAAATTTAATTACAACGACATTTCAAGTTAAAATGCTATTTATCATATATTCTGTTACATTCAACTCATGTATAATGTAAATATGTGGTATGAGTACAAATTGTTAAAAATAGATTAACTATATGGGAATGACAATTTAACTGTATCTATTTTAAATGTGTTTTGGAGAATATAAAAAAATAATCAATTACGAGGCCTAATGGTTACAGAGATTATGTGTAAGTCAAAAATGTTCATCTGCCGAAGCAATGTATCTCTTTCTCATACGAGTGAACCTAGATTTTAAGCCACCCAACTGTAACTTTTGAGTAAAAATTAATGGCTTAAAAGTGTAACCATAATTATATTCCTGTTGTGCTTACTACCCACAATAACCCCTCTGCGAATTGATTGTTGCGACTAAAAATTTCTGAAATGCTAAACATTAATTTTAAAATATAAGTAATAGCACGATTGTTTGAGGTTTAAATTAACATTTAAATTGTAAGCAATCTTCAAGAATTATAATTTTTTTAAAATCAAAATTGGTCTCACAATGTATTTAAAAATATCCATTATAAATATAGTTCTTCAATAAATAATAATTATTTTTACTCATTAATAATATTTTATTTGAATATGTGAGATGATCGGGAGTAGTTGGATGGCACAATGGAACACAAATGAGAAGAAAGAAAAATAATCATTTGCAGAAAAATTAAAAATTTGCAGAAAAATTAAAAGTTGCATTGTAGTTCAAAATCATTTTTGTTCAACATAATCTTGTAGGAAACAAATACATTTTGAAGATGACATGTTTGGGTGAACTCATATTCACGATCGTGGAAAACTAACATACTGATTGGCACTTGTAAGCACAAATGCACAGATTAGTCATCATTAACTTCATATTGCAATGGATATTAATGGAGAAATGCATTTATGACGTATAGTTGCTTTGAACAGATTCTTAACTCTCTTCCTCTAGATAACGATTTCTTTCTCGTCTTAAATGTCATTTAATAGTCATTGCCAAAATCTCAAACATATCTCTTTTCAAAGTCTCTCGTCGAGAAGTCATTTCATAGTGCATCTAGAAAAATAAGTTTTGCTTGTAGAATTGCTCGCTCCTCCTTCTACTTTGAAGGCATCTTCAGTACATCACCTTCTAATTCCAGATTGGGCAAGCGAAGCTGAGAATTATTTGACCATATTGTTACTTTTCTCCAGACTACCTGGTATTGAATTTATTGTAGTGTCGCAATTTTCGTGTGATAAAAAAATACATTCTTGGAGACAGTGTCTGAACAATTATCTACATCAATTATTAACTTTCACTTCAATCAGTCACTTTTACACTTGTAGTATAATGTGTGGCATTGGTGTCATTTCTACTGGGTGATTTAACTTACAATATTCCGAAAATGTTCACTATTTATGTATGTGTTTTGTGTTATTTTGTGTCATCACAGTACGTAATACTCTAATATCGCCATATGCGTATGTAACTGCCTTGGGTCGTTCATTTTTTTAACTCCTGCTGTCGGAGACCCTAGTCCGTGTTTTTGTCGAATTTCCAGTGCTGTATTTCATAGTAGATTTATTTGTAGAATTATGATGCAAAAGTTGTATTTTTATAGATGTTTTCAAATTTTTAACACTTTCTTGTCGATTACTCAATTAAAAATGCCTACATTTTATAAAGATTATATATGTTTATACACAAAATATATTTGAAGTATTGCGTTGATATTAAGTTAATTATCCCTTTGTGATGTTAATAAACTATAACTTGTATTGTTAATAAATTTCACTTTGAGCTGTTAATATATTATCACTTTCTGGTGTTAATGCGGTATATATACTTTGTATGAACTTTTGCGTCAGTTAAGTAAGCGTGCCGTCCTTCTGGGTTAAGTTTATTACTAATCTGAATCCAATAAAATACTGAAATTAAGTTATAAACGATTTACAATTAATTTGATCACAAAGAGCAACAGCCAGACACAAAAATATAAGGATATCATCTTTGAAAATAATATGACGACACGCACGTAATAAATAGTAGTGCTCGCTTGCCACGAAATCACGAAAGAAAACTATTGCTATGGTTAGCAGTTGAGCAGCAGTGAAAACTTCAAATACTAATATCTCATCGTATATTCAATGCTTTAATTTTCAATTGAAGTATAATGTTTTTCTTGGACGTTGACAAATGCTCTGTAAGTTGCGTGAAATTTGATTGAAACTTATGGATATTGTAAGCAAAAAACATGTAATATATTTTTTTAAGAAAGGTTTATATCTTCATGAATATACATTTTTGTTTTACGAAAATGCTTATATACATTGAACAAAGCTAGTCAACTATTTTGTGAAAGTTACAAATCATTTCCAGCTTTTTATTGTACTGGGTGATCAAATATATTTTTCCCCTTTTTCAATATATTTCTGGTCCCCTAAATGCACAAGTCACCGAAACTTTACTGGAAAGTGTGCGTTCAAGCATGTTCTTTAGATCGCCAAAGTTACAGAACACTTTGTCAAGTATTTGTTTAGAAATTCGAAAAACATTCTAACATCCAAAGTATCCGGTTACTTTTGATCATATAGTGTATATATGTATATATATATATATATATATATATATATATATATATATATATATATATATATATATATATATATATATATATATATAATAAATAAATTCCTAAATTTATCATTAGAATTTCCTTCAAATGTTAAACAAAGAATCACTGAATGCATGCAGGTTATGTCTACAATAATTATAGCCTACTCTTTACTTACAAAAATGATCTTCCACATTTATTTGACGGTGTGTTGTGGAAAAATCTTAAATATATGCCTACGTCATCAATTAAATGTAAATATTGTCTTGGCATTCAATATTATTTGAAGAACTATTGAAGAATAATATTTGTAATATTTATATATTTAAAATAAATAAATGTGTGGTACTTATTTTATACGTAGATATACATAGGTTATCTGTAACATATAATATCATATACAAATAATTTCCATAATACCCTCTTTGGAAAATGTAAACATATTCAATTTAATTACTCTTGTAACCATTAAAATATTAAAGTGGCATACTCATAAATTTTCTTACATAAAATAAGGGAACTATATGTTTTGCAAGACGTTGTGTTGAACCATTTACCATGTAATAAAAATTTTCAAATTTCTTACTATATTCGTGAGAATTTGTTTATGTTTGACTGACTCTTCGGATTCATAAATATATCAAAACATCAGATTACCTGCAATAAAAAAAACAATATTTCTAAATATAAAATATACATAAAAATTATACACAATAAATTCATTCGTTATTAAGAAACACCTAAATAAATTGACTAGGATTGGGAGTCAGAAAATTAGTCACTGTATAAAGAGGATGACCATATCTGAGAAGAGCAATAAAGTATATAAACGAAAGTACATTTAAAAAAGTACAAATTAAACAAATATATCTGGATTATCATGGTCATCAGTCTAATGGTAAATTTTTCCAGGATGTTAATATACCAAGAAGGCCATGTCATTTTTTTTTTGCTGAATTGTATTAATACATTATAGAAACAATATATTAATGTAACTGTTTTATATTATTACAGTGGTTTCAATCCAGATATTTATATCAGATCATTTTGATAAAAACATTTAACATAACTTTAATTCCAATAAAATATTATAATTTCATTTCTTCCTATTATAGTACAGAAAGTATTAATTTTTCTAAAAGTCATTGAATTCAAGATTTTGACGAATATAAACTTTTTATGTGCTATTTACATTTAGAATCCTTTTTACTTTTCTTATATGCATAATGTATAAGGAAAGTATAGTGATGGGGTCGAAAATTCGAAGTAGAGTTTTCGACGGGAGAGCACGTTTCAAACATCCCTCATCACGAATAGAACATTTTTGAGGTGATGTCTGTGTGTGTGCGTGTATAATTGAGTCTGAGGAGACGATATCTCACGAACGAATGGAGCGATTTGAATGAAATGTGGTACAGAAATTACAATCCATGAGTACTGGAAGACTATTGTTTTAAAATACAATCGAATGTTCAGAACCCTCCTAAATGTTTGAGTGAAATCTTGAAAAAATCATCAAAAATCAAAATCTTTAATAAAGTTAAGCAAATAGACATTTCTCATGTAAGTTTTCTTTAGAAAACGATTGACATAAATTTTAGAACGCTAGCATGAACCGTTATCAAGAAATTGGACATTTTTCAAATAAATTTATCAAAAGGTCCCATAAATTAAAAAAAATATTAACTGTTAAGAAACATGTTCACTTTTCATATGTAATATCATGCGATAAATTGGGTGACATCATTCTGGTTGATCTAACTCATTCCATTCACAAAAAAGATACTTTAAGTAATACTTTTGTATTTGAAGACCAATAGTCATTTATCTGCTGTAAGAATGACCTATTTCTCCGTCCAAAACGCTTGTGGAGATTTTGGCGACGAATTTAGCGACGAATGTCGCCAAATTGGCTACATTTTTAAATGTTGTTAAATTAACGAAAATCTCGCCAAATAGATAAAAATGAAGCTAAATCAATAAAATTGACGACTAATTCAATAAAATTCAATATCTTTGAAAAAATATAAGTATCTACTAAAAGAATGACATTATTTTAACTGTAAAAGTAGTAAATTCATTGCATTATATAAGGAAAGTAATGTGTTGCCCATCGGATTTTTTGGAAGTAAATCCACATGAGCTAATCTATATGCGTGTATCTTGGTAGTGTGTGCTTACTTTATGTAAATAATGTAGAATACGAAATCATTAGTTTGTAATTATCTAAATTTGATCAGAACTTTTTTAAAATGTAATAGTTTCTTATAATTCACAGAACAGTAATGCCCATAAAAACTTTTAAGTATGTGATGAAAAATGATAATTTAAACCACCATACATATTAGAAACGTATACACGTTATTTTAAAACGTATACATGCTCTTATGCAAGTTCATAAGTACCCAATAAATTTACGAGAGAGAGTACGTGAATGTACCATTATATCTCTATACCCTGACAGCATTTTTTTTCACAGTGACGTAAGATGTACGTCACACTGTGATTTTGGGACGTCACAGGACGTCGCAGTATGTTCTGGCAATGTCATATTGAGGTCACAGCGAAGTCATTTTGGTCATTTTCATGGTCGTTTGTGACGTCGCATATTAACTCGTTTGTGACGTCACATTGTAGTTGCCATTGTAATGTCGTCATATTGTTACGTGTTAATTAAATTGTAGAAACGTCACACAGAATATTGGCACAATGAAGTTTCAAAATTACTAATACGTAACGTCGCATAGAAGTCACAAATATGAGGTCACATTGTGACCCAAGTGTCACGTAACTACAACGTTACTGTCACACATGTGACGATCTTTTTGTGAGGGTATTGTTAAAACAACATAATCGCATGAATAAAAGAGATTTCAGCTGTCCTAGTAAAGAATTTAAGAAGTTTAGATAACATAATTGGTGAAAAAGCAAACTAGATAAAAATATCCTATTACAAATTTATAGAACATTTCCTAATTAGAAGTAATCAAGAAATGTATACAAAAGACTGTCACGAAATTATATCATTAGGGACTATAACACGGTAACACCTGCAATTCTTATTACTTCTCTGACAAGTGGAGCATTGAAACATTTTCTGCGCTTGATTTCTGCACATGTAAGTGTTGCTTATTAAATCATTCCTTAATACGGCAGCAATTTGCCAATAATAATATTGCGTCAAATAAATGCCTTCTGTGACAGCTTTATTATCTATGCGTTACAGCTTTGTAATTGGCTCTTGCCGTCCCTTTCTTTTATTCCCGAGTTCTTTAACTTAACTTTTAATTTCACCGCTATAATCGCTGCAATCGCTTTTATTCGATCGGACATGGTCACTTTACTATATATAGACATAACGTGTGCACTTATAGACATTTCCTTGCAAAGTTATTAGAGATGAATAAGGACGTTCTGAGAAACACTGCATATCAGCGGTATTAAAACTCTATATACAAACATGAATAAGCTTATATACAATTCACGGATCTTTGATAGACTTGTTTCCAACTTGAAAATACATTTTATATAATAATATTTGCAATAAAATTTAAAAGAATAATTGATAATAAATATTCATGTATAAATATAGAATTTTCTTATTATAATACTAATTACGCTAAAACTGAACAAAATCATATACAGAGAGACAAAACTGGACAAAAATATTATATAGAGAGCAAAATTGGACAAAAATGCTATACAGAGAAACAAAATGGACAAAAATAATGTATGAAAGTTGAATGCAATGTCTATATCACCCAATTACCGAACGAAATAACTTTTATTTAACTTAGTAAACATAACATTTGTAAGCATTATTTTAAATGAATTACGCTAGCGAAGATACTTAAAGATTTGCAATGATTGCGGACCAATGCGAAATTCCATTTACTTTCCGCACATCTATCAAGCTGAGAAAACAAGAATTGACCATTCAAATAATTAGATTTTCCACACAGAAGACTAAGAGTTGCTTTATTCTCTTTTTACTTAAAGTGTATTTGGTGGGATTTTTTATCTTTTGTGTAATGTTGATGTAGCGAAACTTTGCCTTTTTTAAAATTCTGATGCATCCAACAAGGAAATTTCCCCACAATAAATACATTTCGATTTTTTAGGAAAAGAGTAATGCAAATTAAATGTTTCTTATTACTAGATATTGAAGAAAATCATTAAACTTTCTGCTGTTATCAATTAAAATAAACATATCAAATTTCAAATAATCCGCTGTATCTTTTGGAAATATACATATCATGCACTTTATACATAATTAAAATTTCTGATGCCACTTGAACGACTTGGAACTACTAAAAAATGGTAACCAAACCATTTATTCGTGAAATGTATTAAATTAAACATTTTCGCTATTGAAAATGTTTATATGTTTTAACATACAAATAATAAAAAAAAAACATGGGTTTTGTCTAATAACAGTTATGGTCGAACATCGTGTTTATCAGTAAATAAGATGTAACAAGTACAATATTTATCATACAACATTTAGCAACGAAGTCGGAATGTATAACATTAAAATACACCACATATCTAAATTTGAGATGACTTTGGTTTAGAAGTTACGGCTGATCCTGTATGTGAGATGTGGAACAAAGCTACCATACGAACTCGCTTTCCAATTTTTGGAAACGCAGGCCTCGGCATCTTCTGATTGCCTCCCACTAAACCAAAGAGAAACCCCGCACCTCATACCTCAGACAGGAGCTTCCTGGCTTTTAGCACCGAATGACTACGGCAAATGGCGCTTTTCCATCAACTCGGTGAAAGGAGCAGAATCGCCTTTTTAATCCTGGCTCATCCACTTGCCAGATAGGATCGTATTGCTATTATTTGTGTTTTTCGAAGACAGACCAGTACTCAATTCCACGTTATTTTATACTTTTCTTACAATTTTAAAGCTGAAAGCTAGTTTATTTACTGCATATTCTCTACGTAAATCTTAATTAATTTGATTATTTCATATTACTATTCTTCACCTCAAACATGTCACTGCCCCTGCCCACCCTCTACAGCCTCATCACTTAATCATCCAAAACAGAATTGCACCTTTACTAACATCTCGCATATTGTAATTTAGTACACTCAAGAGTGAAGAGCCAACGTTTACAACATCAAATTTATATTCTACAAATCGACATACTGTTATTTTCGATGTGGGAATGAGTGACCTTGGTCACAGGTACTCCGCAATGATGCGTCTTGGCTTGACTATATACCCGCAATGGGGAAGAGATTTATCACGCAATTTTGATCCGATCACGTTCAGCAATAAACGACCCCTATAAGATATTTATTTTCAACACATATCTAATTTGTAAAAAATATGCCAAGACTCAGGGGAATTATCGTCGGACTAAATGCATCAGAAAAGAAAGCGCATATTTTTTTTCCGTTCACAATCAAGAACAACCTCGGCTTATAAAATATTTAATTACACAATGTTTTCAAATTTAATAACTAATAAACTTTTGCAAAGTTTTAGCAGTGTTATTACCGATTAAAGTAATCAAACATACAGAGAGACGAACAAACGACATCAAATCACGTCCAACTCAATAACGCTATGCTCAGTCACTTGCATAAGAGGCTTAGTCGCTTCAAACCCTCGCCTCAAGAATTATCAAAATCATCCATTGTAATGATTTTTCATTATAATCTCATTCTCGATTTTTAATTCATTTTTAAATTCTGGCTAATGAAATGGAATGCATAATCAATTAAAATCTTTTTAATAAGAATTCGTAATTAAATAGGTAATTAAAAGGGTGAATTTTTTTTTAATTTCAAAACGTTCCTTTTTAGCGAAGAATTTAATAGGGAATTTTGCTCATTTGAAGGACTTTTTACTCTCGAAACGATTCATTTAGGAAAAAAAATATCATATGTATATTAGTTACTGCAAAAAGGAAATCCATGAATCATCGTCTCAATTTAAAATGTTGTGTGATTTTTAAATATTCGAAGTTATGGGAGAAATTTTAAAGGGGTTGGAAGATATATTTTATGGGGCAAAATCTTTGTGTATTTTGCAAAATGTCACAATACGGAGTAAGCTTATTAACTCGAACAATGAGCACCAAAATCCTTTAAAGAAACTTGCGACAGTTGAACATAATTGAATTTGATTCTAGATTCTCACTAAAATAAGTAATAATGCTACACATTACCGAGTCATTACATACTTAGTTGTTTTACTGATGTATTTTCTCTGTTTTTGTATCGGATATTTATATTTTTACTGGAAAATGTACCGGGACTTGTTCGGGGTGTAAATCAGGGTTAATTGAATTCGTTCAAATAATTTTCTAAGAGGCGTATTTCCTTCCTGCCATCTGTATTAAAAAAATCCAAATTCTCTCCCAACGAATCATCATAAGAAGCATGTATTTACTTGCATAAAACTGAAACAATATAATATTATATGAAAAATAGTTCGATATGTTTATTATTTGCAAAGTCAAAAAATCGATAAAGAAAATACACACCGTTAGATAAACAGCTGTCCTCGTCTCGTCAGACAACTGCAATTTTATATTTTATAGTGCCGGAATAAAACTGATTTTGAAAGGCTTGCAGATTTAAATGTTTGTATCTTTTAAACTAACTTGAAATTAACAAAAAAAAACTATTACTGCCAAGATGAATCAACCAGTGACTTAAAACACATATGAAGCAAATTTTGGCGCTGTGCGCCCCTTCTGTCTGCGTCGAGTTGCTATTCAACAGCTGCTATTCGAGCACAATGAAAATCAGTTGAATCGCAGCTCAACGAAGGCAAGGCGTAGCGTTCATTGTAGATTCCAAGTATCGAAGGGTCCGGATCGGAAAAAAAAATCAATATTTGTTCACAAAACTGAAAGAACAGGAAGCATTGAGGCTGATTTGACTAAATATGCCTATTAGCGCCATCTGTTGGGAAATTTTTCAACTGCTTTTTGACATCACAGTATGGGAATGTTAATCTTTTAACTGCGGCGGTACAACTATTGTACCACTGAAAATATCTTTCTCCAGAACGGCGTTGGTTCAACTGATGTATCAATCTTTCTCAACCCAATTTTTCTGGAAAAGGAGGAGAACGCCTATTATACCCAGTTGCGTGACTTGAGGATATGCCTGCAGCCCTCTCTCCAAGCTTCTGATGACGGAAGGGGAAACGAGGTACGAACAAAAGACAAGGTCATTGAAGGTGTTTATTTACAAGTGTGGAATTTTAAATAATTTTGCCATTCTGGAGTTGAAAAAGTGAATTCTTGGAGCCATAACGTTAAAGTTAATGGCTGCCCGATAAATATACACTTTATTTTGCCATTTTAACTGTAACCGTTTCCGAGATATTCATTTCTAAATTTGGAGAATCCTGTTTGGGGCACCCAGTACATTCCCTGTTATTAAATTCATGCAGGAAAATTATAACTAATTATGTGTTTCTGAAGTATATCTCATAAAGGTCTGACAGCATTGCTGCAGTATATTGTCCTGGGTACTTTTTTTAAGATGCAAATATCCTCATTGACCATTCCTTATGGTCATCACTGACAGCACAGCGGTTAGCCAAGAATAAATACAGATGACAACGTGGAAAGTGTATTTTCAATAAAATTTTGCAGCCTATAATATCTTGTAGCATCTCTCGTAGTAATCTCCACACGCAATGGTGACTATACATTTCCACTGAACACCACCCTTCACCCCTCCCCTCGCGTATATTGAAAAATAGAACTAATCAACAATATTTTAAGTTTATATCCATGATCATCGTGTCCAAATTAGTGAATACTAAGTGCTATTTTCCTCTCAGAGACGTTTCAGCTGTTATCCTGCGTTACATGTGTTGATTTTGTAATTACACTGGCTTCCAAAAGTAAAGCACGGACGGTTAAATCAACAAAAATGGAAAAGTAAAGCTTTGATTAACTCAAAATTGTACATGAAGGTAGCAAATGCGTTTATGCATTAAAGAAAACAAAAATTATGTGCAAAGTTAAAAACAAAATATTTGCTTTTCCTAACTTATATGATGGCGTCACATTTTAGTCATTAATAAAATAATGTTTAACGGCAAACAAACCAAACAAAACTTACATTAATTTGATATATGACCACCCCGGACTTTCACATAAACTTTACAATGATTTTACATGCTTTCAGTAAGGTGATCAACCATCGCAGATGCGAGAAATGACCAATCCTCGAATAGGGCAATTTCCACTCTCTGAGACTGGCTAGAGGAGGTAAACGTGCAGAGACAGCACGCCCGAGGGCATATTAAAGGTTTTCAATGGGATTAAGGTCGTGGAAATACGCCGGCTACTCTATACGAGAAATGCTCTCTATTTCCAGTTATTCGTCAACGATATTAACTCGATGGTAACGGACATTATCGTCCATAAGGAGGAAATCAGGACCAACTGCTGCAGCGTTGAGTCTCACCCTTCATCCTGATATTACGCAGCCGTCACAGAACCGCATTTAAAGTTGTGCAGCTCTGTGCAATATCCCATTGAAATTCCAGGCCAGACCATGACACTGCCACCTCTAAATGCGTGGTGTTCGATGATGCTCTTTGCCTGATTGTGTGTGTTTCGTTCTCTCCAGACTCTTAGACGCTTATCATCTGATTCCATGGCAAATCTGAACTCGTCCGTGAACAGGACGTTGCACCAATCGGAGACAGCCCAATTGACATGTTGACGACAGCACTTTAATCTTGCCCCTTTAGCGGTTATTCAGCCACTCAAATTCAAATACGCTTTCATAAAATGAAAATTTGCATTCCGTGCTTAACTTTTGGAAGTCAGTATATATTCAACATTGATTTAAACGAGTTTCACAAGTGGTCCTATTTCTAAAAACCTTTTATGTATAAACTCTTATTTTAATTTACAAATATCAATATTAAACCTTGATATTTCTTTTCGGAATAATTGATAGAACAAAATTAATTCCATTAAACCTTGACTATGTAACCTATAAAAAGTAATCCCTAAGTAAAATTATAAATTTTATTTTGATAATATTCCATTGTATTCTCAATGCTAAATTTTAATCCATTTTTATCTTCAGCTTACTGAAAAGTAAATGAATAACCAATTAAAAAGTTTTTCATGAGAATTCGTAATTAATTCAGTAATTAAAATACTGGATATGTTTTTTTTTCATCTTGAAGTATTCTCTTTTTAATGAAGCATTTAATAAGAACTTTTAATCATTTTGCAGAGTTTTTGCTCTCATAATGATTCATTTGAGACAAAAAGGTCTTTATGCATATTACTGCACACTGATTGTAGCAAAAAGTCCATGAATCAAAGTTTCAATTTAATTTGATTCTGTGTGATTTTGAAATATTGAAAATGAAGTGGTACAGCGAATGGATGCAATATTTTGAAGAACAAAAAATTAAGCCTTTTAAAAGTTGTGCAATAATCGTAAGAATATAATGAATACATAAAATTGCAATTCTTAAAGTTTTTATTTTTATAGACACTTTCAGATTTAGTGTAAAACAAAATGTAGCGTTGCAAAATTTTTATTTCATTTATACTTAAAAATATGCAAAAGGCCAATTGATTTCACAGGTTTTACTGGGGAGAGCTTAGATACCTTTAAACTACACTATTTTTAATTATTAAACATATTCGCATCAATATGCAAACATATAACGTAACAGTAGTTTGTGCATGTATGTCTAACATTATACGAGCTGCATAAATTAACGGAATTAAAAGTAATTATTTTAAAACCAAAGGGCAGAAAATGAATATATTTTTTATATCTTCATCTAATAAGAAGATAAAAAACATAGTCTAAAAAGAAGCTATTGTTTAATAGTAAAATCGTTATTACCTATATATGTAGAAAATTGTATATTGTTCTTCTGTATCTCTGTTAAATATATTAGTATGATATACACCCTTCTTTACTTTATTGATGAATATTAATAAATTTCGAAAAGGAATATCCTAAATACTTGATGTTCACCTGAAATTGTAAATTAAGTTTCTCTACAATATTCAGTGTATTCTCGAATATCCCGTGTGAAAAACAGGTATATAGATGATACATTCATACGTACATATGGGTATAACAAATACCCACAAAAAGAAAGAGATTAATAAAATATTTTATCTACGTAAATTTGGTTGAAGGTTTAAGTATATATTATCACAGAAATCATGCATATTAGGAAAAACTATAAATTCTAACTCGATAGTACAGGAAATGGAAGTTAAAGTTGCAATATAATATATATACTAACGTTTTTTTAATATATTTAGAACTAGCCGCCTTTGACGACCAGCCTGTTCGCTACCCTTGAAAATTCTGACCGTGGCAAACTCGTTGGCGCGACCTACCAGAAAGGTGTAAGGTAACTGCTTGGAAGGCCAGGAAGTGCCACACAATTTAGACCGGAACCCAATGGGGGAGGCATCCAAAGAGACCGTACCCTCCTTCCCCTACCACAAACCTCTCGGAAGGACTTGCAGTCCCACACGTTTAACGTGATCGTACTCCGCGTGAACACGGCTGCAGTTTTGGCAATGGCGGGAATCGAACCCGGGCCTACCGAGTGAAATTCCCGCGCGCTAACCACTGGGCTACCGTGCCATCCGCGACAATCTCCATAACTTTATTTTTATTCGGCAATTTTGGGAATCGAACCCGGGCCTACCAAGTGCAAATCCCGCGCACTAACCACTGGGGTACTTCACCCTCCGCGATATTCTTCATAACTTTCTTTTTATTCACCCAATTTAGACCGGAACCAAGTGGGAGAAGCATCCACAGGGACCGTACCCTTCTTCCCCTACCACCAAACTCTCGGAAGGACTTACAGACCCACATGTTTAACGTGATCGTACTCCGCGTAAACACGGCGGCAATTTTGGGAATCGAACCCGGGCCTACCGAGTGCAATTTCCGCGCGCTAACCATTGGGCTACTTTGCCCTACGCGACAATCTCCATAACTTTATTTTTATTCATCCAATTTAGACCGTACCCTCCTTCCCCTACCACCAACTTCTCGGAAGGACTCACGGACCCACATGTTTAACGTGCTCGTACTCCGCGTAAACACGGCGGAAATTTTGGGAATCGAACCCGGGCCTGGTAACTGGTTGGACGGCCAGGATGTGCCACGCAATTTAGACCGGAACCCAGTGGGGGAGGCATCCACAGGGAACGTACCCTCCTTCCCCTACCACCAACCTCTCGGAAAAACATACGGACCCATATGTTTAACGTGATCGTACTCCATGTCAGTGGCGGAAATCGAACCCGGGCCTACCGCGTGCAATTCCCGCGCGCTAACCACTGGGCTACTTCGCCCTCCGCGACAATCTCCATAACTTTCTTTTTATTCACCAAATTTAGACCGTACCCTCCTTCCACAGGGCATCCACAGGGACCGTATCCTCCTTCCCCTACCACCAACCTCTCGGAAGGACTTACGGACCCACATATTTAACGTGATCGTATTCCACGTAAACACGGCGGCAGTTTTGACAGTGGCGGGAATCGAACCCGGGCCTACCGCTAACTTCCCGCGCGCTAATTTGCAATTTAAAATGACCATATGCTTAATTCCATCATCCTCATTCCATTGTTTCATTGTTCTATCATTTAAAATATCCATAAAATTAAAATATCCATTTAAAATATCCAAAAGTTAAAATATACATTTAAAAAATCCAGATCGTCCCATCATTTAAAATATAAATATAATATTTTATATAGAGCAAAGGCGCTCTATTCAGAACCGTGACGTCACCTCCACCTTGACGTCCCCACCCACCACCTTCAGCGGGGGAGAAACGAACGGAACGCCGAGAAATTTAAAATCATGGCGTCTTTAAAATTGCCATCCTGAAGGCAATTTTCATTATTTCTGGACCACATTAGACTTGTAAGAATGCCAGATATTTCAGCTTTCTAAAAATATAAATTATTAGTCGAAATTATGAGTACTTTTCACGATGGGAGAATTTAAAAACCAAAAATTGATTTTTTGAGCCAAAAGTGAGTTTTGTTTTAAAATCTTTAAAAAATATTAGAAATCGAAATTCAGATTTGAAATTGCTATATTTTTACTCGAAATTCTCTGCTCTTTCCGATGGTGTAATTTGTTTTTTTCTACGATGTCTGGATCGTGGAGAAAAAAGGGCAAAAAGGGCAAAAAACGGTCGAAATCGCATAAAACATTAAATAAATAAAAAAATAATTAAAATTTTAAAAATCGGTTTTCACGTGTCCCCTTCCCTCCCCCCCGGGTCTCCGATTGCCAAATTTCGTAGCTCTCCGACGCGCGGTCGCGAAACGTATAGTGTATAAGACAGACACACAGACACACAGACATTGCCTTTTATTATATAGATGAAGAGAAAAGTATTATTTTCTACGTTTAAGATATAAAAAGTAAACAAACGTGAAAAAAGTTCTTAACTTAAAAATTCCCCTACAGCCGCCAAGCTTCTGTTTGTAGAATTTCGCATTTGCTTCGGGAGTGAATGCAAATATGTCAAACAAAGTGCATATTTCATTTTTTAGGAAAGTTGCTTTTCGTGCAGTATAGGCAGAACGCTAAAAGTAACTGCAAGATTTATTGCTTTCTCTTTAGATTCTACACTTTTTCTCGTAATTTATTAAAGTTTTATGTTGGACGTTCTTATATTTCTCAGCAGAGTGCTCCTTCTGTAGACATTTTTATGTTCATTTTATGTTGTAATCAAAACAGTGAGTATAAAAACCATTTCTATTAAAATCTCTAGATGTAGATTTACTCACACTCCATGAACATATTGGACTAGAAAGATAAATGTTTCTAAATGAGTAATCAAGATGTATATTTACTAAACAAAATTAAACAATGGATAATTGCATTAACGAATTTTCTTAAATGTTTAAGGATATAACGATTCTAATGATTCAAAGAATCATATTTGATCAAACATTATGAATATTCAAGAAAAATATTTCATTAATTAATTTTGTGCTTCGTGACACATTTTTTATTAAGTAATCGGTAATTATATATATATATATATATATATATATATATATATATATATATATATATATATATATATATATATATATATAAAATTACTTATTAAAATAAAATAAAACAAAATAGATCAAAATAAGAATTCATGCCTCGTATTTGTTTCTGTTTGTTTGGTTCTGGATCTGTTACAGCTACAATAATATTTAGTCATTGCTACATCGCTACGAATTTGGGTCGCTCACAAGACATATTCTTTGAACGAAAACTTTTCAAATGAATGTAACCAATAAATACTTTAAATACTGAAAAATAAAAAGCGGAATTTTAACTCGGGACCCGTTAAGTTTATGTACCAACTTATGTAAAGTTTATGTATGAAGAAAATTCGAAGTATGAAGATATTGACGGAATTGTGGGCATACCAGCGGGTGCTTGCAATGGCTCCTATAGGGCATATTTAGGCGCGTATTTGGATCGTTATTGAATGAAGTGGGAATATCTGTTGTGCATGTATTAAAGCGCAATGATGCGCTCTGTGCTTGAGTTGAGGGCGTACAAAAATCTCTTACACTGTGCATACAAGAATTGTGCAACCGAGAAATATGACGTAGTTACTTTTAGTTTTAAGCGGATATATTATTAAAGCGTTCTATGGGTTTTCGGAAGTGTATTATGAATTAGTTTTACCCAGAGGTTTGCGGAGCAATAATGTACAGTGACTAAGGCGTAAGGCTTGCATGTGGTAGACCCGAGTTCGATCCATCCAGCCACCTAAAACCTTTCTACGTATTTACGCGGAGATGTCGTTGTTGAGACCCAGACCGTCCGGCCTACCAGAAAGGTGTAAGGTAACTGTTTGGACGGCCGGTAAGTGCCACACAATTTTGACCGGAACCCAGTGGGGGAGGTCTCCAGAGGGACCGTACCCTCCTTCCCCTATCACAAACCTCTCGGAAGGACTTACAGACCCACATGTGTAACATGCTCGTACTCCGCATGAACACGGCGGCAGTTGTGGCAGCGTGCAAATCCAGGGAGCAAACTACCAGGCTACCGCTCCCGTATTTACGAGGAGTGTGGGCACTTCACATATGTGAGTTATGGGTTAATGAAAGGATTGTATAGTCACTGTGGTATTCACTCCCATTGGGCTTCGGCTTGAATAGGATGGCAGTGTCCCGGCTTTCCAAATAACTACCTCACGATCTGGCTATAGAGAAAACCCCTGAGATTTTTACATAAAAAACGAATAGGAAATGTCATTTAGAAAATAGGTAAATTATTGAAATTTTGATAGGATTTCAAGTTAAATATTTGAGGTATGAAATGTACTATATATAACCTGTGGCATGAAATTGCGAACTTTCATTGACATTGCAAACATTTATAATCAATGCAGGAATTAGAATGAGGACAAACTATGGCGATAGCTAATCTGAAAAAGTAATATTATTTTATCATACAAAAATCTGATGTGGGCAGACTTTCCATATATAATGCAATGATTTTACTAATTTTACAGCAAAAAATAGGTTATTCTTATAGTATATACTTATATTCTTTCCAAGGTATTAAATTTTCATCATTGAAATTTTCATCATTGCTCATTGAAGTTTATCTTATAATTTTTTAATTTAATTTTTTCCATGTACACTCTACAGTGTTATTTTGTCTGTGTAACACGCAGACAAAAATATCACATTTATTTTCCATTAATTTGTTTTAATTTAATTTTTCCATTTTTTATCCCATTTCAATTCGACATTCGATAATCTGGCAAATTTGATAATCTTGCAACGCTGAAATCCCGAACGTGCCGGAAAACGTCGGAGGTGCAATGTAATTTTATTTTAAATAAAACAATGAAGATCTTTGGTGCCCTAACCAGGATCGAATCACAGATCTTCTTACTGGCCAGATGAAGCTCACCGCTGAGTTACTGAGATCGAGCTACTGGATGTGAGCTACGAGTTGGACTACTGGGAGTACAATCGATGTGGCCGGTGACGGCTTTTACCGTCGAAGTGGATTTTGCGAATATATAGACTGAAACGTTGTTGGATAATTTGAACCCCTGTTTTCCCACCTAAAATTATTTTATTTCGTTTACCACTGCCAGAGACATAAAATCAATCGCAAGTTCTCCAGGTTTAAATTTCTCGTTCGTTTATCATGTTATTTCGAATTGGTTGGGATTGAATCTGTTGAGTAATTGCTACCAATTATTTCTCTTCTTTCTCAATTGTTTCTTTTCTTTTTTGTTTGTGCTCATTTCGTCTTCTTTTCCAGGTCTGTTATTCTTTAGCACTGAGAAAAGTTCATAGTATCCTCGAAAGAAGATTTATCGTATATTATAAGTGTGTATTAAAGTTTATCATTACCTTGTTATTTCGAGAGAATTATCTATCGGTTTAGAATCATAATTTCAAAGCATATGTTTAGTTTTGATATAAACCAATAATAGTTCAATATTAAAATATAGAGAAAAAATAATTGTATCCAGCAGCAACATACATTCCTTCTGAAATTTTTTCAAGTAATTTCGAGCTAAAAATCAATACAGAGCACGATGAATAACGTTTTAAAAAGTTGAAATGTCATCTGCTGGCAAAAGAGAATATTATACAATTTCTAAAATCTATAAACTGGAGAAAAACTAGAGAACTGGAGAAAAATATAAACTGTTTTTTTTTTAGATTTTAAATCAAACCTGAGTTCTTCATTTCTTGCTGTACTTCTTATTCTTGGAAGAAAATAATATCTGACAGAAGCACACCATATTTTAGATTTTCTACAATGTTGTCTTGGGTCTTCAAAGTATATCACGCAGACAAGAATGGTTGAAGTATTTTCTGGACTTGAGTTGTGGTGGTGATTTTTTATTGAAATTATTCGAGGCATTCATTGCATGTGTTAAGCAAATGTGCAGAGTAATTCAACCCTGTATGTCAGCAAGTACTATTATATATTTTTTCAACTTTATAATGAGTCTTTAACTGAGTTCTTGAGTAACCTTCTTGACTATTACTTCAGTTAGTATGCCCTCTCCCGATCACTATATATACACGAAAATTTTATGTAATAAAAGAAATAAATAGATACTAGATGTGCATATGTTAAATAAGTAATCATCAGCTTCACTGTGTGAGAAAGAACTGTAAAACATATACATGATTTCTATGCAATCCCTCTATAATTTTGGAAAGAAATATTTATGAGTGTACACGTTATATCTATCTATAGCAAATTGTCCATGCCTGATTGATTGTGTGCACAATAGATATTCCTTAGAGTTGAGAAATGCAAACATTTAACCCTTAATGAGCATTTCGTATGCTGTAAGGCCCACGTGTTGCTGGAACGAGTCGTTCTATGACTTCTAGAGCTATAGAAAAGGGATATGAATCCTTTGGGAAGGTAAACTGCCTGTATGTACACACGAACTTAGTGATTCAGAATATGTAAAGATCGAGATCTGCAAGATTTAACATAAGAAAGTTTTCTTGTTAACAAGTTAAGCGAGGCGTCAGTCCGTGGGGACTGACAATGAACTTTCATTTTAGACGGCGTCAGACCATTGGGACTGACACGGAACTTTCCTTTTAGGCGTCGGCAGTCCGTGGGGACTGACAGTGAACTTTTCGTTTGGATGACGTCGGCCCGTGGGACAGGCAGTATCAGGAGTTAAAAGTAAATGTGATAATTTCAATGGAGTTTATTAAAACATTCTAAGCAAAGATGTGGCTTAATTTTGCACATATTACAAAAAGTGACGACGTGTTTTTTTAACTGTCTGGCTGTATTGTGTCCGAATGTTTTTGCGCCATTCACATAGCCGAAAAGGACAGTAAAATACAATCGTCGCCTCGACGCGTGTGTTATCTTCTGTTTATACTCTATGAACGAATACCTCGCCGATTGATCGCCGCTGTGTGCCGCCAGAACGGTAGGCAGATCAAAAACAGGTCCACGCTCAACGGGTTAAATAAGTTCATTCTTTCATTATTAAGAAAATGTACTTCTTACAGGACAGATTGCGAAATGCAAGCCAATGGAATTTGCGTATAAAATATCCTCTTTCAAACGGCGGCAAATTAAGACTTAATACATTATACAATAAATGACATTCCAAAAATAATCGAAACCACTTTGCGGATAAAATAGACTAAATGCCACGTTTTAAAAACCTATAAACTTGATAAATATGTTATTTTGTTTGTCGAAATATTGAAATTTGAATATATATATATATATATATATATATATGTATATATATATATATATATAAGCCCAAGAGACTATTTTATAAATGTAAGAAATCTGTATACAGAATTTATATTTTTAACAAAATTCACGTATGGACTTTTTAATATCATATTAGTATTCAAAAGTATTTATAAAATTATTCAATATACTGTGATTAATCAATATACCGTAAAAATATATTTTATTTATAGAAATTCGTAGCTACTACTAAGAGCTTACTGCGGTCAAAATACACTCAACTATGAATGTCCTTCTAACATTCTTCAAAATATTTTGCGGACAAAAAAGAAATATGTCGCTTTCTAAAAATATATGAACTAGAGAAAACTGTTTCTTTGTTGTTCAAAATATTGAGGTCTTAAAATCAAAACTAAAAACAGAGCCTTCATTTCTCGCACTTTCCATTTATCTTGAAGCAAATGTACATCTGTCAAAACCACACCATATTTTGTATCGTACACAATGTTCTTTAGTGTCTTTCGGGAAGCATTCTGGGAAAGTGCAGAAAGTGCTTTTCTAGACATGAATTGGGATGCATTTTCAGATATTTAGACATAAATTCGAACGTTGGTATAGAGTATATTTTAGGAATTAGGAATACATCGTTTTAATTCATATGTGTTATTGCATTAGATGATACATCTTTATTTGCCTTTAACACTCTCTTAGCAGAAAACCCACATCGACAATGGCCATTACGGCCTCTTGTAATTAAGGTGACCGCTGGACTTTGGCGAGGGGTATGTGGTGAAATATCGACAATTGGCGAATTTTTGAAATAGTTAAAAATTTTAACTCGGAAGTATATTATTTTGTAAATTATAAGATTCACTTCGAGAAGAAGTTATTATCTTGTCCAAGTAGCTCAGTGGTTAGAGCATCGGCTGGTCGGTTTGCAGATACGAGATTCAGTCCCCTGCAGGAACAGTTGAATGACAACCAAACGTCCACACCCAGTTAGTAATCTCGCTGTCCGAAAAATATCCAGTTGTGAATTAAAAACCACAACCACACGAATGCTAAATATAATGCGAAATAGAAATTACGAAGATGGCCGTTCAGAACCGCAGTTGCATGTTGTGATGACTTCAGAGGGAGGATATTATACGGTCCACTTAGAGCAGAAGAAATTGGAATTTTATCTCAGTTGCTCATTTGTAAGGACATCAGCTGGCCAGTTCGAATAACGGTGTTTTAATACCCTGCTGAAACAGTGAGATCTTACACCTCCGGGTACGTCGGCCGGTAGAAGACGAATAAGGTTCTTTAGAAAGTGTCGTAAATTCTGTTTTGTTAGAATGATTTTGTTTGTCAATTATGTTTCGATAGCGTATGTCGGTTTGTCCGTCCAATTTGACGACCTTGGCTAGAAACTCGCGTCAAATGCCGCAAAATTGATACAACATCGGAAAGTTGACAAAAATTTTGCAAAAGTGTTGTAAATTTAATAACTAATTGATAAACTAATTGATAAATTTAATTTCTTTGATAGTTCCTGTCGCTCTGGGTGAATAATTGATAGAATGTTTTTATTCAAAATAAAGTGAGTTTGACTGTTCATGGGACAGTTTTTATTAAACGTCTAGTGAGTAGTAAATTAATTGCGTTTCGTAAGGAGATTGTGTATTGTGTATTGTACATGTTTCCATAAAGAGAATGTGATTGCTGCAGGCAAATGAATGGTAGGCAAACTTTTGCAGCTTCGTAGATAGTGGATGGAAAGTAACCGGTTGTAAATATATATCGTCTTAAAAAGGTCTTGCTTTGTGGTTAGTATAATAGTTAAATATAAATTATATTTAGGTTATAATCAAAATGTGTACTATAAAAATTCCTTCAGTAAATGTAAATTGCAATTATCGTGACATAAATTTGTGACTAATAAATTGGTGGAAAAATAATTCCAATTGTTTGAAACTGCAGACTTATAGATATAATGGTGAAAGCTCTTCTAAAAATTCAAGAAATGTTTTGTTGCTAATAGAAAAAAAAATGTATTTCTTCAAAAATCTATAAAGTGCAGAATACTTTTTCTTTCAGGGTAAAAATATTAAAGACTTAAAATCAAAACTAAAAAAAAAAAAAAAACTTCCATTCCTTGCTATGCTCCCCATTTTGAAGCAAATGTATATCTGTCAAACACACACCATATTTTATATCTTACACAATGTTGTTTAGTGTCTTGAGGGAAACATTTTGAGAAATGTGCATGAAGCGTTTTCTGGACACGTATTATGGTACATTTCTACATTTCGAGACATCATTGTTAGAACATTAGAAAACATTTTTTGGGTTGTAAATTCCTCATGAAATTCTTCGTAAAAATTATCTCTCTATGAATATATATTTTATTTTCTAACATATATATTTGTATGTTTGTGCGTATATATATATATATATATATATATATATATATATATATATATCCGTATATATATATATATATATATATATATATATATATTCATTTTCTTCAAACTGACAAGAGATATATTTTAATTTCTTGTCATCTACTATAAATATCTATTTTATATAGTTTAGAAGATTTTTCGGGTAAAATAAAGCAAAGTGAAAAAAATCTGGATTTGAGATTATTAAAAAAAAATAGTTCAAAAGTTGAAGTAGAGAAATAATTTTCATATCTTCATAAGTTGTACCCTATTACCGACAAAACGAGAGTAAATTGTTTAGATTTTTATTAATTATATTCATAGATATATGTGCCCAAAATGCTTTCATTTTTCATAATGATCTGAATTCATCCATATACGAACATAGATCTTATATCAGTCTAAATTGAGAACAATTAAATTAACTTATTTTATAATTAAAAACAACCGACAGCTCTAAAGAACCAGATGAACTGTTGATATACAAATGTTGATACTCAATTATTGAATAACAAATCATTAAATAATTTCGCCTTTGTGATCATTCAAAACATGGAATTGCGTTGCTATTGCTGAGTACCGACATCTTTGAACTGTTTCAAGACTTTATCCATCCCAAACACAGTTGTGGCAGATTATCTTTGCAAACGACTTCATTATTAGAGAAATTAGCAGTATTAGAATATTTCTTCAGCAGATCTTTTAATATTAGTAATCCACCTCACCCTAATATAGAATAAAATACAAATGTTTTACCGATAAACAGCACCTTCTGCGATTAATAAAATGATGAAATATCGATTTATGTCGTCTCACATAATATTTCTTCTTGAGACATTTTTAATCCATATGTAGATAACACGCTTCTCATTGGACGCGTACCACCATTACATAAATTTAAAAAGACATTTATCGGTTAAAAACGCATTTTGCATCATTCCTCTTTAATTAATAACATCCTGTTATTACTCATCTCTAGGTGGATACGTTAAAATATATTGCCCATAACATATGAAGGAAAAGTTTATGGCCGGAGCACTTTTCTGCACCATTAATGGCATATACTTGAAGCTTGAAAACGATGTAATAAAATATCTGTAGGATATTTTAAAACTAAGGGCACTGTGAAAACGGTGTGGTATATATAGACTGCAAGTAGATAAGGTGTATCTTTGATCTTGCACATAGATGGGGTTGTGCAGTGTTGCATTACCTATAATGCAAGTATGTGCAAATTAAAAGTATTGAGTTTAGGGTCATATATATATATATATATATATATATATATATAAATATATATATATATATATATATATATATATATATATATATAAATATATATATATATATATATATATATATATATATATATATATATATATATAATTTTATAAATAGCGTAACAAACTTAAAAAAATTAAGGATACTTTGCAAATACGCAAATGTAAAAAATGAGTAAATAGGAATGACAAGGCAAAATTGATTTAGAGCTAGGCTATTTTGATAGACCTAGAGCTTTGTATATAGCGTTTGTGCTTGGATTTCGTCTGTTTTTCTTTTATCGATTCCATACCTTTGTTTTTTGATACTTTTCTTAGACTTGATGATTCGAAATTTGTATTTTTTTCCATTTGCTTGATGATTTGCTGTTTTATACTGTTATTTTGTAAGCCTGTAAGAAAGTTAGGTTTTTCGTGTTACAGCTTTTCACTTTTCTTTCATTGGACATGCAAACCTTTTTATTATATATATATATATATATATATATATATATATATAGAAGTAAATACACAAACAGATTGGAAAAAGATGAGGGGAGGCATAAAGGAAGAGGGGGGGAATGGAGAGTGTTCACAGGAACGACAGAAAAAAGGCCGGGGGGGATTCTGACCCCTCGTTCCCGGTTAAAGCACTTTTACTCCAGGAAACACTCCCGGTGTCTCAGTCCTCCCGAAGCACTCCTCCGTCCGATGAAATCAATGAAACATCCCGAAGTAAAAAGTCCATGAAGCACAAAAGGGCTCAAGATAATTAGAATTTTTATTTTTCTAAAGGGAACTTGATATCCTTTGAAAGAATAAAGGAATTTTCTTAATTTTTCATAATTTTTTTAAAGATAAATAACAAACTTATTGAGTTTTACGCGTTCCAGTTATAAATGTGTTTTGAATTTTTATTTCGCTTTCTCCCAATATTAAATTAGGTAATTTTCATAAAATTCCATATATGCTTGTTTTAATTATAGACAACGAGAAGGTTAATGGATTTAGCTTGATCAAGTTATAAAGAAGTTTTATATTTTTATATCTCTTTCCCCCAATAGTGAATAAGATAATTTTCATAAAATGTCGAATGCTTATTTGACTTGGAAACGCCAAAGTTATTGAATTTAGCGTAATCGAATTATAAAAAACATTAAATTATTAAATCGCTTTTCCCAAATATTAAAATAGGTGATTTACATAAAATTTTGTACAATTATTTTAATTATAAACAACAAAGCGTAATTGGGTTATAACAAAATTATAAATGCATGATATATTGAATTCTACCCACACTCACTTTGACACTATTTTAATATAGTCATCAAATCCCTCGCTAGGGGGCCATTAAATTGAAAACTCTCTACTGACGCATGCTGTAACTACCGACATAGTCGCCGCAGTCCCGTGTAGTGGGATACACATTTAAAAAAAAATGCGAATTCAATTACGTGGTAGTGTGAAATTCGGTGATGCTTATAGAAGTTTGCAAAATTGTTGAACATGCAAGTTTTCTTAATGTGGTTGAATATATCGGCTATTTCATTTTGGCAAGCGCATAACGAGAGAAGTACGAAAGCAGTCAATGGATGCTGTTATCAGCAACATGATCATAATTCTATTTATATATTGTTCTATGAATTAAAACCTCATTTTAATTATTTTAGTGGTATTTGAAATATTTTTTATTTCAGCAGCAATTTAAATAATTCAAAGAAAGCGATAATTATTTCTATCACAAAAATTTATATATAATAATAACATCACTGTGACTCTCTGCTTAAATATCTTCGTTCTTATTTCAAAAATGCACCGAGAATTAAAAATAAAAACTCAATTCATGGAATTTACTTTATTGCATTAAACTATTCACAATTTCCCTTAAAATCAGCCAATACTACAGAACATATTTTATAATTTTTTCTTCAAGAGAAAAATGGTTTATTTGATAAAATTGTTATTGACAAAGCTGAGCTTGACTTTAATAATTCCTACCTTATATTTAAAAGAAATATTGCTAAATAATCGTACAGGAAAACGTCAAATAAACAAAGTTCAAATGGTAATTTATTCTCTGCCTTTGGCAACGAAATTTAAATAAAATAAAGAAATGTTATTCAAAGTTTTACAATAATTCCTCACAACTAAACAGACGTAAAAAATTGACAATACTGCTGAATAATATTTGCCATTAAGAACGTCAAAAATGGAACACAAATTACCTGATAAGACTGTGACAAATTAAACTTCCTGAAAAATTAATTTTAACCCTTTAAATAATGACGTTTTTCTTTATTAACATTTGCATAAGCACCGTAATGTTGATTTATAGAGAGAATTTCGAAAATTAAAAATGTATAGCAGCTTCATGTTAAGTAATTACGTATCGGTATAAAATCACACGAAAATTTTTCACTGGGTTTTGAAATTATGGTAAGCTACATGATCAAATTTATTCGTTCGCGGATTAAAATAACTAGGATAATTTTTATCTATGAGATATTTTATGGACAATTTTTATCCATGGGATATGTTAAATAGTCTGTCAAACATAGGAAATATTTAGAATCACGTCAAAATATTCTCAGGTTTAAAATTAAATCAAATTACCATTTATTAAATGCTTATTTATTTATTTAATTATTTAATTTTTTAAACAATGACAAAACATTGAATACACGATCACTCGCATATACATTAGTTAGAATCGTAAACCTTTTAGACATTACATGACGTTTGCCCCAGCGCATCAGTGCGGACGGAACACACTGTATCCAAGAACACAACATCCATGCCCGCAGGTGGACTCGAACCAGAAGTCGGCTCATTTATTTCATTTTTCCCATTTTTATTAATTTATATTTTATTCCCACATGCTTTTATTTTAAGTACATAACTGTTTTATTTCGCAAACTATATGCTTTTTCATAATATAATATTAGAAGAAATGTCATCCAAATAGTCTTTTCTTACGTATTAAAAGAAATCAGGTTCATAACATTAATTATTGCAATGAAAGATATTTGACCAGATTAATATATATTGACCTGATGCTGGCATAGGAAACAAAACATATTGTTTCAGTTATGCATTGAAAAAGTATTTATATTATATTCTGGCGAATGAACTTTTATTTCAAGACACTCCCATTGCGGATAACAATATCCATGGACTAGTTTCTCGTTTATTATTGGCTCATTAGCATGAAATAACTGTTAATTACAATAGAATCAAGGAAACTTGCAATTTGCCGGAATTTCGCGAACTTTAGTGGGGACTCACAATTGCAATCCTTCCACGCAGCTGTCATGAAATTCGGTCATAGTTTAGCTGGAGTTACACGAAAGCAATGTGAAGTTCACTTTGCAAACGCGAAGTTCACAATCAAAAGAACGCGTCATAAAGGAGCATTCCCCCAAATAAGAAAGACACCCCCCAATGAAGATAACAGAATAACAACCTTTAACTGCAATGACAGCAAGAAAACGTGCTGCTTATTATGCTTAACATTTATTTTGCTTGAATAAAAGAAGGCTGTGCTTAGAGTTAATTAAAAAATATATGTATTAAGTCATACGAGTGAAAATGTTAAGTTGGTTATGAAGATCATAATGTATTCATTTATCGACATTAGACCTGCAGCATCGAGGTTTTTGAGCAAGTCAGAGGTCAAAAGTAATTCACTTTGCTAATTTGACAGTGTGGAAGTAAAAATATAGAGTGAGCTGCGATGGCTGTCTTACAGTGTGCAAGTTAAAATAATATATTCTAGCTATTTTATGCTGAGTGTAATAATTGGAGAAAGGAAGTTAGTACTCCTCCTCTGGTTTCGTTTATTTAAAAGGTGTCTAGTCCAATGACTTTAGACCTCAGTATATTTAGTATATGATCCTGATTGTGTGCTATTTGTTGAGTTATCCAATGAAATGTTGAAAAATAAAGTAATTTTAAATGAGAATAAATTAGAGTTATGCCCTCAGAAAACAAAATTATAGGAAAGAATTGAGAAAAACTTAGATTAACAATTCAAAGTAAAAACGCCAAAATAGACAGGTTAAGCAATATTAAGGAAAGCACTGACTTGTGTCTTTTCCTGTTTTTGGAAAGGAAGTTAGTATGTTAGTATGTGCTTAATTGGATTTATGTATATTATAAAGATGTAAATTTATTGCAAGTTATGCCACTACTTTCACTTTTTTGCATTTATTTATTTATTTTTATCTTGGCTAAATCAGGCTAGATATGCTTTCTTACAGTTTAGTAAAAATAGTGCAGCAAAGCATATCATAGTATATAATATCGTAACAAACCTCTTCTAACTCTGCGGTAAGCACTTTTTAAACTAAAACTTTGATTTTTTTATGATATAATCACTTTAGAAATTTCAAATATATGTATATTCATGAAACGTTTAAATCGTTAAATGTTATCTTCAAAAATTTATTTTTCTTGCTTCACGAAATTAGTTTTCAAATAACTATATCAACAATCCATTTGATGATTTTTTTCTTCATATTAATATTATATACTTTTATACTATATATATATATAAATGTAACATATATAAATATAAATGTAATACTTTTAAGTAAATATACCATTTATAAATATAAATGTAACACTTTTAAGTAAAGTTAAAATCAACAAATTACGCAAAATTATTCAACGTTGAAATTAGAAAATATTTAAATTATTACATAAAATGTATAAAAAAGTTTTCAGTAAATTAATACATTGGGTAGTTCTTTAAATAAAAATTAAAATAACAATTACACCCAAGATATATGAAGATTTAACGTGACTCATTGAAAAATAAAATATGGCATCCATTTTTATTTTCGAAGTGTAAATGTCGTGATTTTTATACCGGATGCCCGAAAAAGTCCTTTAACGCCCATAACAAAAGCCCACAACATTTTACAAATTGGGAATTTTCGGACACCCTATATATATATATATATATATATATATATATATATATATATATATATATATATATATATATATATATAAGGTCCGAATTGGTATAACCTACATCGAGTGCTTATTAGAAAGTTTTGTTTTGAAGTCTGTGAGGAATTGAGGGTGGAAAAATGTTGTGGGCGTTTGTTGTTTGTTGTGGGCGTTAAATGACTTTTTCGGACACCCTGTATATCGTTTAAATTTATATTTAGTGTTGCATCCGTCATAAAACCCCTTTATTTTTTGGTATTATCTGTGTATCTAAATTCTGTTGCAACGCAATTTGCAATATTTTTTATTTTAAATGATCACTAAACTTTGATTATTTCTACATCGAAGCCTAATTTTAACGCATACATAATATAAACACATCAATCGATTATAAGGTGAGTTGTATAAGGATTACTGATTTTCTTCACGTATAATTAATTAGCTCTGGAGTCTGGAATATAAGTGATAGCCACAAAATATTCTTTGACTATACATAGAGAGACATACTATTTATATTTCGATGACGCCATATGAATACATTTTCGTTTGTGTAACTAGCATTGTGTATCTTAAGTATAATAAATTACTGAAATACTGTGATAATTTAAAAAATACCAATGCGAAATGTATTACTTTTTAGAGATGTTTATATACATTGCATTTCAGTTGGAAAGAGTTTCTTAATACATTATACATAATTGATCTTTCTTGTTTTTTTTTTCTTTTACGTTTCGAGAAACACAATCAGCCTACATATATCAGCCTACATACAAACACATTTGAATTAATTTCGCTGCTAAGCAAAATTGTATTAATTTCTTGAAAGAAAGCATTCTTATTTTATCTTTTTTTTTATTAAATACGCATCTGAACTTTGCTATTTCTATGGAAAAAGTGTTTTTCTTTAATATCTGAACAAACCATGTGTCTGCAAATACGAAACATAGCCTGATCCACAGTGAAGTAAAGAATAATCATACGAAATTTGTGTAGAATCAGTTAAAACTGTGGCTTTGTTTAAATATATATATATATATATATATATATACATATGTTACCGCTAAAGCTGGAAAGCCGTTAATATGCACATTACCTACCTAATCTGCAGATTAACTGACTTGCTCCGTTAACTTGCGGAATCAAGAATTTTCCGCATTTTACCTAGGTAATATTGCACATTAACGGCTGCTGTATCGTTAAAGTTCAAAAGTTTGATTCTCTCATTTCCTTTCCCTACTCCTTCTCCTCTCCCTCCACTTTTAGTTTGGTTTCGCCAGCGTCTTCTCGTCGCCGGTTGTTTTTATTTTTCATAATTTACGTCAGCTGCCAGTGCCTAGCATAGCTAATTCTGTTTTCAAATCCGTTTCTGCCTGTTAGCGCGTGAATTTTTGTCGTGATTTTTTTAAAGCAGAAAAATTTATCTCCTAGTATGCATCAAGCACCGAATTGGTGAGTAAAATGAAGAAACGGTTCTTTGGAAACGTTGCTGTTGTTCCAGCAAATAACTTATTTTCACTTTAACGAGTGACTATTAGGTAATTTGCAGATTACCAAGGTAGTTTGAGAAATGAAACGATTTTCGACACTTTAACGTATCACACTAGTTAATCTGCACATTACCTAGATAATCTGTAGAATAACTGGTTTCTGCACTTTAGCGGTATCATATATATATAGTTAATATCTAATGTTACGGTGGTAGCCTTAGGTGTTTGTTCATTGTTAATCTATTCTATTAGAAGCATGTGAGAGAAATATACCCCAACTGAAAAGGCGTTTACAAGTTTCAAAGGTTAGGAATCACAGAACTAAAAACTAAAATATCTGTTTTCACTTATTTTTACTGTTAAATTACATCTAAAAATCTGCGAGTTAAAAAACGAAATAGAAAAATTTACATATAACATAATAAAAATAAAAATAGTAGTATATTGCTTTTACAAATTTTACTTTGGCTTTATTTGTATTCGTTATAGATTTAAAATAACTAAAATTGTGTTTTTTTATACAGTTAAATTAACAATTTTCAATATTTCTATACATAGGGAATTTAAAATATCTCATTATATCTTCAATTTTTATCGAAAACTAATTTTACGGCTTTCACATATTTCCTGTTTAGATGCATGAAATATATAGTTCCAATTGATAAATTAAGAGAAAACTTTCACATCATATTCTCATACTTATGAAATACGATTTATGAAAATAGTTCGATAGAAGAAAAGTTTTAATTAACTACAAATAAAAATATAGTACCGAGAAATAAATTTTATATTAACAAATTGGATGAATACTTTTCATTTTTACTAAGTCGTTATAGAAAAGCAATTTTGCTTGAAAATATCACGTTACAGAGCTGATTATGGTTAAACATCTTTAAACCTCGTTAAAAATTTGTGTAGTAATCAGCATTCCAATTTTAGTTATGGGCATTTTTATTTTTATGAAAAGTTTGCAATTAGCTTAAATTTATTTTGGATGGAAACAGTTTCAATATTAGTATTATCATAGTTGACAAATTTTTGGTTTATAGGATTTCGTTATGGAACGAAAAGAAATGGTAGTAGAGACACTTTCAAACATCTTATAATCAATATAATAATTTTCGTTTATAATAACTAATACTTAATATCTGAAGTTTCTCTTATAATTGTCAATTAATACAGAAAGACATTGGTTGTTATTGATTTTGTACAAAAAGAACATCAGCAATTTTGGCAATTTATTAAATAATTTATTAAGTATTCAAAGACTTAAGTATCCAAAATATGAAGATTCAGGGGTTCAATACGATGAAGTCAAGGTGAAAAGAATACGGGAATATTTATTTTAATGCGAGTTAAATTTAATTGACATTTTTTTTTTGGCTTTTAATGTGATCAAATATAATTCATTATTTTCATTTCTGTTATGGATTGATTAAGTGGTTTACCAAACAAACCAGCAATATCCAGTGTTCCCGGTAACTTACCCAACTATTGAATATAACCCAATTATAGCATTTATAGTGTTTATTCATATTTCATTTTAAGTTTCTCAACTCTCAAAATATAGTTTTAAAGTTGAAAAATTGTTCTGCTCTTACCGTGACCAAAAGCAATTAATGATTTTTTTATTTATTATCAATTGACCAAATTGTTTAGCCAAACAAACATGGAATTTCCAGAGTTTGTCAAATTATTGCATTGAAATACCTATTTATAGTCTGCGCAAATTTATATTTTACTTTCCTTTACATAGTACAATGTATGAGGAAAGTATGGTGACGGGGTCGAAAATTCGAATTCAAGTTTTCGACGGTAGTGCACGTTTCAATCAACCCTGATTACGATTCAAACTTCAAACGTTTTCGAGGTGATGTCTGTGTGTATGTGTGTGTGAGTGTTGAGCTCACAAACGAATGGAGCGATTTGAACGAAATGTAGTACAAGAATTGCAATCCGTGAATACTGGAAGCCTATTGTTTTTAAAGACAATCGAATGTTTAGAATCTCTCTAAATTTTCGGGTGACATTTTGAAATAATCATTGAAACATAAAAACCTTTAAAAACGTTACGCAACTAGACATTTCTTGAGTAATTTTTCCTTAGAAAACGATTGACATAAACTTTACAACGCTAGCATGAACCGTTCTTAAAATATTGCACACTTTTAAAAAAAAATTATCAAAAATCCCATAAATTAAAAAAAAAATAACTGTTGAGAAATATGCTCACATTTCATATGTAATATCATGCAATAAGTTTGGTGACATCGAATGAAATCATTCGATGTGGGACATTATTCTCGTGGATCTAGCTATTTCCATCCATGAGAAAAGTTACTTCGAGTAATACTTTTGTATTTGAACTTCAATAGTCATTTATCTCTTTTATACGAATAATTTACTTATTCGTTCAAAAAGGTTTGGGGAGATTTTAGCGACGAATTTGGCGGGATGTCGCCAACTTTGCGACTTTTTTAAATGCTCCCAAATTAACGAAATCTCGCCAAATGGATAAAAATGACGCCAAATCAATGAAAATGAAGACTGATTGACGAAAATTTAATATCTTGGAAAGAATATAAGTATCTACTATAAGAATAACCTATATTTTTTACTGTAAATGTAATAAATTCATTGCATTATATAAGGAACGTCATGTGCTGCCCACATCAGATTTTTTTAGATGTATTTCTCGAATTTAAAAATGCAGTTTTAACAAACTAGCATCTGTTAAAATATATTGATAATTTGTTAGCGCGTGATGTGGCCAAACCTAACACTTTTTTTTTTGCTATTGACTAATCAAGTTATCTTACCATACAAACATGGAATTTCTAATATTCCCAATATATATACATACTTTAAATATACAGTTTAAAAACTGAACTAGCAGCTGGTTTAATCTAGTTGATATCTTCTTTACTTGGTGTGACAAAAGTAGTTAATGATTTTTATTTCCGTTATTGATGAATCATGTACAGTTTATAGAGGTTACCAAACAAACATGGAATTTCCAGTGTATGCCCAATTATTGCATCTAACTACTTATTTACGTTGTGTATATATTTATATTTAATTTGAAGTTTCTCAAATTTAAAAATACTGCTTTACATATGAACTAATATCTGATTAAACCTAGTTAATAATTAATTGGTTCTTGGTGTGACCAAACGTAGTTATTGACTTTTATTTCTGTTATTGATATAGTGATTTGTTTTAACAAAGAAACAGAGATTTTCCAATTTTCTAAGTGAATTAACCAAATATTGAACTCCATTTATAGTATTCATATATATTTCATTTTATGTTTCCTAAATACTTACAGTGTTCAATGGTGCACAGATAAATTTGGAACATATTATTCTAATTTAATATAAGAATTTTCTTATGTATCATAAAATTCAACAATTTTAAGTAAGTAATTTGGTGAAAAATGCTCTGATGGAGCGGCATCAAACTGCAGTGATATAAATTTAGTTACTGTTTATTATGTTAGTAGTTACTTAATTTGTTAAATTATCTTAATTTGTTCACATAATAGTGTATACAAAATCATGCGTCCAATATATAACCCACTTTTCTCTGCAGTCCAGCATCCACGATATAAAAAAGCAAAGTCCAAAAATATAATCATAAATAATCAGCTACAAATAATAATCAATTATTTTTTCTTTGAAGTTCGAATATGGGACACTCGTTATTGGAACACTATGTGTGATTGGGCCTTCCCGGATTTCTCTTACCAAACACTCGATACATGCGGGCAGCGAAATATTTTCGGCAGTGACAATGTTACATTCTAACTTGCACCGAATTTCTACTCTAAACAAATTTATCTATTCTCTCCAAAATTCTTTATAACTAAAATCAGAGTCAAATCCGTGTTTTCTTAAGGGGGCTCGGTACCCTTTGAACATTTTGTTTTGTTTAAGCACTTTACAATATTCTTTTTGCATATTATTAAATGATTTTATTATGGAAAATTATTTCACCAAGAAAAAAGACAATTCTACTGATACAATTTGAAAAATTTTATTTATTTATTTTAAATTTAAACAATTTTTAAAACCTATCTTCTCCTACAATTTCTAATTTTTTTCAACATTTTTTTTATAATGTTCTTTGAAGTGTCCTCTATAACTTGAAGGATCGGATTTCTAAAAAAGTGAATAAGTTTGGGAGAGAAAAAAATAAAATTTTGATACATATGTAAAAATTCAACAAAAGATTGAGTTTTTTGTACGCATCTATTTTTTTAAAGCTTTTGATTTTATTGCAAATCCGATCCTTAGTTTCATAAAATGCACTATAATGAACATCCAGAAAAAAAAATCAAGTCAGTTGAGAACTATATATTTAAGGTTTAGCATTTTGAACATATTTATATACTGAAAAAACACGAACTGAGAAAAACACTTTAAAGATTTTAACTTTGAAAAAATATTCCAAATCCACTCTAAATGACTTTAAACGTCATTTTAATTTATTTATTATACACTTACCTTTAGAACTGTAGATTTTTCATTAAATTTAACTATATTTATTTTATATAAGTGACTATTAGCCGAAACTTAGTTGTGACACATTGAAAAGAAAATCGAGAAAAAATATAAATACATTTAACTCATTTTATTAGAAAATAGCTTAACTATAAATATGATGATGTCTATATTATAAAATAAATACAATATTTGAAAATATATTCATATTATAAAAACACACAATATTTCGTAACTTTATGCATAACCACCATTATTTCTTAACTTTCTCTTAAAAATACCCTGCACTGTACGTTACACCTCCCTTCTTTTAACTAATATGTCTCTTTTTAAAATTGCTGTTTTAAACAATTTACGTGCAACTTGATATTTTGCACTTCGTCGTCTTTGTCGAAACATTTTTTACCGAGAATCGAGCACAACACCTAGATCCATGGAGCAATTTCAAAAAGGTACACAGAATTTTACACGTTCTTTATGTACAAATATTTCGATAGTACATTTTGCCCAAATCAGACTGTGAAAGCTTTCGTTTGCATTTTGAGTTCCACAGTTTATGCACCTTTCCAAAAGTTGGTTTGATGCATGTCTTTGATGAATTGGGAGAATATGAGGTAAAATAGCCTCTTTTACAGGTGTCCCCACAAAAAATTTATGAGAACCAGACTTTTCCCCCTCTGCTATTGCTGACTGGTAAAAACGCCATGAGTATTTTCCTGTTGAACACTTAAAATGTTGGGACTTTTTATCCGCTGAAATGCTATGATACAGTGTAGCATAAATTGCATTTTTCATAGCTTTTGAGTCTCCTTTTTTTCTTATTATAACTTTCTGATAATAAGCTGTTAACATATTTATCGTTGATTCTTTTAGTGTGGCATAACCTTTACTTCCTAAAGTAATACCTTTCGCACGTAAATCATTGACAACATTTCTCAAAGCAGTTCCTAATCGTTTCCTAACATTGTTTATACACTCTTCCTTTTTTATTTCAATATCAGCAGCATAAACCTTTTTCTCAGATAAGTTTTACAATCACCATCAGATAATAGTGTTGTGTACCGAAAACCTAATGATCTTGATCGCTTCCAAAGAACCATTGCCACGCCCATTTCCATAGAGCCAGATGAACTTGAATGATTAATTTCACAAACACTTTCATGCCCACTGTACCATATATTGTACTCCGCACTTGATTGACCCAATTACCTTTTTCTTGCGAACAAGGAAGATACACCTTACTCATAATTCCAAAGTCAATTGCATATCCTGTAATAATGTCGATGACATATCCAATGCACATAAGGGATGTATGTCCACGAGTAAACCACGAGCCATCAAATGGCACAGCTACATCAATAACTGAATCCAAACTTTGATTGGCATATCTTATTTCTTCATGAACATCTTTCATTATGTTCTCTGAGACAACATTATAGGCTGTGTATAAAAGCTTCGTGCACTTGCTGAAAGTCCTCGAAGGAAAGAGCAAGATATTCATTACCATACAAAATTTTTCATTGACTGCGGACACCTTTCTAATAAGAGACAATGCCTGTATTATACGTAGATTGATATCAGGGAGATAATTTCCTTTTCTCTCATTGGAGGTTTGAACTGCAGTTATGTTCTCAGAACACGAACTGCAAGTTAAGTTTAAGTTGCAGGAAATACCTAATTTGCTACCAAGTTCAAGATTTAAGGTTTGTTTGTTGCAATCTGGGCATTTTAATTTAACAAATAGCTTACTAATTTGTTCATAGTTGACAATAATATAATTTTCACTAGTAGAATAATCACACTCAGTAACTAGAGATAAGTTTTCCAATCTTGCAGTAGATGACACATTTGTTTCGCCAGCACGGATAGTTTGAGCAATGTTGCAGATATTGTTATTTCCTCTATACCAACATTTACTGTTCATATAAAAAGCATGACTCTTACCTTTCTGGGGAGGCTTATTCAAAAATAACAAACTAACCGTATATAAATAAGTTGAAGGTTTAAAAAAGGACAACAAAATCGAAACTGAGTCTTGAAAAATACTTTTGTTGCTATTTACGCACAAAATATAAATGCAAATAATGAACGAAAGCAAATAGGAAAAAGTAAACAATGTTTTTTTATCAGTTAAAGTTAAGATTAAACACTTTCATCTTCTTCCTGGTAGAAATATTTTGTCAAACAGGGAATATTCAGTTGCAGATGCGATGTAAACAGAGAGTAAACAGAGAAGTAGCCGTGGTATTTAAAGGGATACAGTTGCAATCAAAAGCCTTTTTAATATATTTATATTTCTCGGATCTTCACAAAACTTTGCCAGAATATACTAGGGATGTCAAAGTATATTTTAAGCAAAAAATTGGAAAATCGGTATTTTCGTCATTTTTCGCCAAATGAAGGGTACCGGGCCCTCTTAAAAAATCCAGTCCAAGAACGCATGGGTCACAAATGTCCTCAATATGATGATAAAGGTTCGCCCCAGTTAGAAATAGCAAGTTTCAATTTTCCATGCACAAGAGCTGTTTCTCCAGTAACTGTACACAGCTCGAGGGATGGTATCATATAAAGAAGGAAGCTGACCACTGATTTGGGGAGCTTTTAATAATGCTCACATTCACACCAAAGTCTAGAAGTATTCGTCAATGAACGTTGTTTATACGACCCTTGACTTAAAATCCATTATCTTCTCTGTATAATGAGATGTAGACAGTCTTAAATGGCGCAATTTCAGAATGGGACATTACATTATTTCTTGCTTCAAGTTTTCTTTCATCGCTTCTTGTCCGGCTTTCATCATTTATTTTATCTTGTCTTGTTCGTCTTTAATTTTTTCTTCTAGCGCTTCTTACCAAACTTCCATCTCGCCTTGTACGGCTTCCATTGTTCCAATCAAAGTCATCATATATTTTATCTGTTCCTCCATAGCTTTTCTAGTACATATATGCTTGTAAAATTTCCGGAAATTTAACAACTGACGACAATGTGTTACGCCGTATCCGTTGGAATCGTGTATATGTGCACAGGATACTAACATAAGTTCAAATTCAAGATAACTAACACGTTTACTCACTCACACAGCGTAAACCAGAACATTATACAGTAAAGCAGCGCTTAAATGTTCTACACATTTCACAAAATGAGTGATATTATTTTCCAAATATCGACGAATGTCATACTTCAATATAGCTTGTATTACGTCAAATGCTCTCCAACTGAGTGATGACGCCTTTTAAAGAATGTCTATGAAACATCTAGAAATATTTTATATCTCGTAGAATTTTATTTTGAGGTGTTTCTCGAACCTTCGAGAAGTCATCAGATAATGCCATATTGGCGATAAATCGTGAAATATGGGATACCCCTCCCCAATTTACCATATGGAAATTCTAGATGATCGTCATAGGAAAGCCTGTACGGGTGTTTCTTCCCGTCTGTTTTTCAAAAGAAATGACTCCAGTAAGGAAATATTACACGTTCACGAAAATGCACTTAAATTAGTTGCAGACATTACTTATAATACATGAGAAAAAAAAAATTCGATGCTCCTAATATTAGCCAAAACATTCAAATTCTATATTACAATGTAGCACTATAAGAATGAATTATTTTGCTAATACACATGAAAAGTTTTATAGAATATTTTAAATACACTTATCTGATATTTTAGAAATTTGCTATTATAATACATTTTTCAAACTTCAAACAACCTAATTTAGTTTTCATTCATTGCATATTTATAAAAAGGTGAACAACATTTCTTTTCAGAACTCATTTACTTTCCAAGAATTCCATTTCAACATTTTCGAATTGCTATAATAGATCATTATGTTCATAGCAACATTTTTAAATAATCATTAAAAGCTTTATTTTATTTTAGTACTTTGTATATTTTTGCATAACAATAATTTATTTCCATTCCTTTATATGTATTGTTGTTCATATACTTAATCTTTCACATCTTAATAATATCAGTTTTTAATCAGAGCCGCATTTTTTACTTTCCCTGCAATACATGGTAATCTACAGGGAAAATATTGGAATCATGCCGAAAATCGCAACTCGAGTTTTCGACGGATCTACACGTTTCGAGACCTCTAGAATACGAAAAAAATATTTTAGAGCGATATCTGTGTGTGTGACAGTGTGTCTGTCTGTGTGTCTGCCTGTCTGTCTGTGCATATTTTGTATCCACTCTAACTAAAAACTAATTGACCAAATTCCATAACAATTGGTAGGTAAGTCACTTGTGGACTAATCTGGTGCTGATTAGTTTTGGGTACAATTCGGGATAAAGGAACTGTCTTTTTTTGCGAAATGGCCCACAGAAACCTGTATCCACTCTAGCTGAAATACTAATGGGCCGAATTTCACAAAATTCTGTAGTTAAGTCGCTTGTGGTTAGTCACCCTGGTGCTGATTAGATTTTGGTGCTATTCGAAAAAAATAACCTGCATGTTTTTCGCAAAAGGGCCCAAAAAAATCGTCAAAATATAAAATAAAAAAACTATGTATGCTCAAACATATCTATCAAGTGGTTGTTTTACACGTAATTTTTAACGAAGATAAGAATAAGACCCACCCCATTACACCAGAACTAGCCGTTCTTGAGATATTTTAGCTTTTTCGCTTTTTCGCTACGGCACCTGTGAAAATAAGTCCAGTTACCGAATGAGAACGAAAATTGAAAAAAAAGTGAATTAAATTGAATTAAAATAATGAGACCGTGAATATAAGTCTGCAGGGAAAGTCATGTGCTGCCCACATCAGATTTTTCAAATCAGAAGAAAACTAGTTTCGATTTACATTAGTTGAGAAACCGAACGCTTTCTCAATGCTATAAAATAACCTTTCGATATTTGAATCTAAAAATCGGCCGAAAGTGAAAATACTGACTATGCTGAATACAGAATAAAATTCTCACTGAAACTTTACTTGTTATAATTCCAAATTTTCTCAAAAATATCGTAGGATTATAAAAATTATATCTTCTCACATGCAGTGCAGTTTGTTAAGTAAGTTGAAGGTATACCATTATAAAAGCATGTACAAAATAATTTCATTATATTCAAACAGCGTCATCTACCGAAATAATCTAAAAATGATGAAAATATGATATATAAATCTGGAGTTATAATACGTTTATGTATGGACAATTGTTTCTTGACATTTCTTTGGAAGTATTTCCAATGTAAGGACAATATTTAGTAATAAGTATTGGGCAACCAAAGCATACTAAGAGTGGTTTTTAAATGTCGGTTGAGACCCAGTAGCAATGAGATGTTGATGTGGGTGGTTAGGGGAGGGTTAGCGTGTCACATTCGATTGACTTCTAGGATCTTCATGGCTATTCCCGGCATGTTGACTCCCATGTTTGGAATTCTGAAGGGCGTAGTATGTTGACACCGGTCTCATTGGAATGCTGAAGGGTGGAGGGAGAGGGATATAATGTTTGTTTGCTCGGGTCTGCTCCTGCGTACGTTTGCACGAATTCGGCCCACATCCATGAGGGTGTGACAAACATTTTTAGTAAACTCGGGGTGGGTTAAAATAAATAAAAAATATAATATATTGAGACAGAAAATAGAAATTAGATATGGAACAAAATTTTAGATAAGAGGATGAAAATATCCTTGCCACAAATGAATTAGTAAAATTTTCACTGTGTATAGAACACAGAAGGGTAAATTAGAACCGGTTACATAAAAATAATTTCAAAGAGGAAACTGACAACTTATTTTTAAGACATTCTTAAATTATAAAATAATGAACATCCGAAAAGAAACACTGTTTTTCAACTTTCAACTGCTGATATGTATTGTTTTACTAGTACCGGAATATTTGTTTGAAAGCGCAGCAGCGTAATAAACATATGTTCTGGTCTCGTTGCAGAAAAATATTGTTGCGAACGCGTAATATTCCCTCACTGGCGTCTCCCGTCTTGTCTTTTGTCTCTTTCGTAAAGCAAAGTGTTCCATCGGGGTATTTTTTTCCAGAAAACGCCGGTAATGGCATTCTTTCCCATAACGGGATGTGTAGCAACTAGTGTTGCTTGAATTCCGAGTAAAAATAAGTTTTGCCAGAGTTAGCGATATGTCGCCAATTTGGCGACATTTGGTGATTTCCCGAATCTTTGGGAACACGATTCCATTGATAATTTCATTACAATATACAGGGTTTTATAATAAAAGTTCCTCTTTGAAATGGCTATTAAAGGAAAACTACTGGACAGAATGTTAACAAACTTGGTAATAGTTTACAGGAGGTCATGGGATTTTATTTTCCGCAAAAAAAAAAAAAGTCCAAAAACTCACCGTCAGCGGGGAATGGCGCTGTATGAAATATCGTTAAACGAAATAAAACATGAAACATCGGTTTAAAAAGTTTTTAATCGTTTCTGAAACGTGTTACAAATCATATTCAATGTGACTTCTATCATTTTCTGAAAGTTGAAAGCTTTTACTGCGTTCTCAAGCGTAGCTCTTAGTATATCAGGAGGAATGTTACGGACATGTCAGTGTACCACATTTCTCAATTCTGTTAAATTGTTTATGCTATCACCATAAACAGTCGCTTTGAAGTAACCCCATAGCCAGAGGTCACAGGGGTTGAGGTTTGGTGACCGGGGTGGCCAAGAAATGGAGAAGTGTCGGCTTACAATCCGGCCATCCCTGAAATGTTGTTAAGTAAATGTTTGACACATGTACCGATGTGAGGTGAAACCGCGTCCTGCATGAAAATCGCGGTATCTAAGCCACTGTTTAACGCTAAAGTAATGCGATATAACTTGCGTTTAGAAAATAGTGGAAGCCATATTGAATATGATTTATAACACGTTTTAGAAACGATTAAAAACTTTTTAAACCAATGTATTCATGTCTTATTTCGTTTAACAATATTGCATACAGCGCCATTCCCCGCTGACGGTGAGTTTTTGAACTTTTTTTGCAGAAAATAAAATCCCATGACCTCCTGTAAACTATTACCAAATTTGATAACATTCTGTCCAGTAGTTTTTCTTTTATGCCAATTTCAAAGTGGAACTTTAATTATAAAGACCCTGTATGTATGAATTCAGTGTACCAGATGCCATGTTTCGTAGCATCATGTGATCTATAAATTTATCAGGAAGGAAATATATTGCAAATTTAACTTTTAACTAAAGGATCGTTCAATGTTAGTAGTTGGTCAAGCGCAAGATGCAATTTCTAATATTTTCAAATTTATCGCTAAAATTTATTGATACATTTGTAAGAATCTTAAATCAGAAATTGCAGTTTTTGACTTCACAAAGATATACAACTGAAATATTGCCAAACAATAAAATTGTGTCAAATGTGTTACGCTTTTTGTTGCGGCGTAATAAGTATAATATAAACAAAAAGCTTCATATTTTGAGAGATATAAAAATACATAAATATGAAGGAATTGCCGTACGGATTCGGTAAAAATATATTTCGTCAATTTCCGAAAATCGTTGATAACCTTTTTTCATCGTGCTAAATAACTAATTAAAATATAAAATGTCTGTCATAAAGGGGTTCAGCTATGCGACTACCAAATTTCGTGGCTATCAGAAGCTTTGATTTTCAATACAGATATCTGCTTTTATTATATATGATGCACCCAGTTCCTATGCTTGATGTGAATAACATCTATGAAGTATCTAAGGTAGATATTGGAGTGTTACGAAAAATGCAAACACTTTAGACAATAAAATCTCCGAACCCTATCGATGAAAATTATAATAAATGCTTGTTTTGTCGGAATTATGATGAAATTTATGAATATATAAAAATCATTTCAATATATTAATATTTTGATTCAGTTATAACATATCACATGCAATCCAGTTTGAGTAAATTATGGCACTAAAAATTAAAAGCAAATACAAATGTTTTCACTTTTTTCAAACAATGCTATCTACCCTGGTACGTTGATTGTTGAAACCCAGACCGTCCGACCTACCAGAAAGGTGTAAGGTAACTGTTTGGACGGTCGGGAAGTGCCACCCAATTTAGACCGGAACCCAGTGGGGGAGGCATCCACAGGGACCGTACCCTCCTTCCCCTACCACCAACCTCTCGGAAGGACTTTCGGACCCACATGTTTAACGTGATCGTACTCCGCATGAACACGGCGGCAGTTTTGGCAGCGGCTGGAATCGAACCCGGGCCTACCGAGTGCAACTCCAGCGCGCTAACCAATGGGCTACCGCGCCCCCTACCCTGGTACGTGGAAAACCACATGTCCAGTAAGGACGCTAAGGAGGCCGGTCTCGTAAAGGGAAGTAAATTAAAATGCATTTTATAAGAAGCAAAAATGAAGAGACAGATTTTAAAACAAAAAGAAATAAACATTTATTTTGCGATATTCATTATTAACATTTGATCAAGTCAACAATTCCACAATGATTTTTTTTTAATAATTCCAGAACTCATAACAACACATTTAATTTTACAATTATGCATTTATATCCGGAAAACCATTATTAGTAACACCTCGTGCCATTCTACTTTACCTATAGGATAAAATGTCACACTTACAATATTTAATTCATATACTGAAAATCTCTTTTATCACATTTTGCCTTACGTGTGAAATACATTTCACAGATGCATCATTAAATTCAACCAAGCTTTTAATACTCCTAACGGTAGCCTCGCTTAACAGAGAGAGAGTGAGAGAGAGTACTTAACAATAGGCCTTCATGCAAGATACATGTAAGGAAATAGCCTACCTCGGTCATCACTGTCGACCCGGGCTTGGCGGCTCGTAGCGGCTTTCTCCGATGGGCTCCGTGTCTACGAATGTGTCTCCGTGTCTCCGTGTCTACGAGCTTGCGACCTCCTTTCAGCACAGTTCAAAATTTCAACTCCTCGTTCGATTTTCAAAATTTTAAAGTTTTTAGTTTCTCTCCCCTCTCTCTTAGGCTCCCAGTCTGTCATTGGTCCTGTAAATATATAAACTCCGCCTTATGTTTGTTCAACCACGCTTTGTGTTAGCCCGTCTACCTGCAATATTTACTAGGATGTTCTTCAAAATAGCAGTCTTTAACTTGACGCTCATTATTTCTAATACTACAGCATCTCAATATGAAATATTTCATAATCTACCACAGTCTGCTTTTACAAATAATGTGATTATATCCACTTTATGACAACCAGCAGAGCGCGCTACGCCTTGCCTGCTCTTGTTTGGTCTCAGTTAAATGATGATGACATTTGTTCAAATGTGTTATTTTAATCAACAATAAATACAACTTCGGCATTTGTGTGTACACATTTTCCAAACTTTTTAAAAATGAAATCATACTAAACAGGATCGGTTTCAAAAGAAAAGTTGCTCTCAATGATATAACGAATTTTTTTTTATTTGCTATCAAAATTTGTGTGTATTTCATTGTGTACATTTGATGTGTTTCATTGTTACAGGGGGGGGGGGTCTAAGACCCAAAAATTTAATACTTTAGTGAATTGTTTGGTACTAATAGAACGTTCGGGGATTAGAGAATATAAGGCTACCTTTTGTTAATTGTTTAATGAAACAGCTAAAGTTAATTTTTTAATTAAAATTTAATGCAGTTACATTCAGTAAAGAACTTGATACTTAACGAATGTTTGGAGCGTAGAAAATGCAAGGCTACCTTTTGTTAATTGTTCAATGAAACAGTTGAAGTTATTTATTTTTAATTAAAATTTAATTAAATGTTCCTACTAACAATGATATTAAGTAAACAATAACATGTCTTTTCCAACCTAGCGCAACTTACCATTCGGCATTCCAAGGGGTCTAAGCCCATAAAATGTCATTATTTTAGTGAATTGCACGATACTTAGGGGATGATTGGGGAATTAAAGGTACGATTTTTAGTGTTACAGGGGGTCTAAGACCATAAAATTTCATTATTTTAGTGAACTGTTTGGTATTGGAAGATTTCTCGGGGAATTGAGAACACATTTTGTTAATTGGAGGCCATTTTGTTATTTGGTTAAATAAACAGTTAAAGTTAACTTTTTTAATTAAAATTTAAATAAATGATCCTACAAGCAAAAAATATTAAGCAAAAAAGAATGAGTATTTTCAATCCTACCACAACTTGCCATTTGATACTCCAAGTGGTTTAAGATCCAAAAATTTTCTTTATTTTAGTGAATTGTTGGATACTTAATATTCCGAAAACTATTCAATATTTAAATTCATTTAGCAAATTGCATGATACTTCTAAGATCCATTTTACTTTTAAAATTATCATATTTGAATGATATTTGACAAATTGCATGATACGTAATAGATTTTCGGGAAATCCGTTGTAACATTCAATACATTGCATTTATTAGATACATTTTTGTATGCATTTTTTATTAATTTAATTCGGAGGAAAAAAATAATAAAAAATCGTCTGCTGTAAAAGCACATTTGATTAAATTGCGTTGATGAGCAACGTGATACTTAAAAGAATCTTCCTCATAAAATGCTCATAACTAAATAACTGACTATTTTATGATATGTCGTCATATCTTTTATTGTGTAAAAGTCTGTGGAAAATAAATCATGCTGATAGAGTTTGAATTTAATTTCATGTGTTAAACTAGCGATTTCAAATATTTCCCTTTTGATAGAACCATCGAATAAGACAGGAAATAAAACACATATGGAAGGTAAGTTTTAACACTTCACAACATAATTGAAAAGTGTTTATGATTTTGGTTATTCTGCCTGTATATCTGTCTATCCTTTCGCACGATAACTGCCGTGAAAATGACTTTATCAAAATGAAATTTCGGTATGTTATGTTAACGGTCTGTGGGGCATATGGGAATGTAAATGAATAATATCACACAATTAGTTTTAGATTGAATCCGGGTTGAAAAAATGAAATACGTTGAACCCTATAGGAACTAATTTTTAAAACATGTTTTACACAAATGTAAAATTCACAAATTGCTTCGAAAATTTCAGAAAATATACAAATTAACAAATAAAAAATATAAAAATAATTTTAGCAATATATGTTTGGTAGTTTTTAAATAAAAATTAAAATAATAATTGCACCCATATTATATGAAGAGCTCAAGTGACCCACTTCAACATAAAATCTGTCATCCATCTTGTGTCAAAATCGTGATATTTAAAGTTCCTTTAAATTTATATTTAGTGTTGCATCCGTCCTCAAACTCCTTTATTTTTATTTTTTTCTGTGCGTATGTATACAGCGCCAACATAATTACAATATTTTTTAGTATTACTGATCATCCACCTTTGAGTATTTTTACGACGAAGCCTGATTTCCACTTATGTAGGATGTAAACACATTAAGATATAAGGTGAGTTGTATAAGAATTGCTAAATTTTTTAAACGCAAAATTATTTAGCTCTGGAGTCTGCAATATAGCTGATATGAATGAAATATTTATTGATTTTACATAGAGAAGCAGACGATCGTATTGACTTTTTCGATGAAGTTTTAAGCATAGAATTAGACTGTCTTTTACCTCCAAGGTTTTAAGTTTTTAAGTAAAATAAATTATTGCAGTATTGTGATAATTTTAAAAATATCGCCAATGAATGAAAAAAATGGAAAAAGTTTATGATTGAAATATTCACTGATTTTATATAGAGAGTCAGGTGATTTATATTTCGATGACGTTATTTGAATAAAGTCCATTTCCTTTCGATGAAATTTTCAAATATAATTAATTATTTTAGTATTGTGATAATTTTTAAAATATCAATGCTGAATATATCGCATTTTAGAGATATTTAAATAAAATTGCATTGCAGTTGGAATGTGTTTCATAATCATTGCTTTATGCATAATAGATGTCCATTATTATTTCGACTAAATCAGGTCCTTGAAACTCGAAACATGGACTACATTTTAAGTGGGGCTATTTCACTGCATACCACGAAATTTTATAAAGTTCGGGACAGGCGTTCCTCAGTGATGATGAGACAATCACATAAGTACACTCACACAAACACACAGGAAGACACAATGTTAATTATATACATATACAGGCCTTCTTATAGCTTATAATAGTGTTCTTTAAACATTTCTAAAACCCTTTCTAAATTCAATTTGATGGCGAAATACAAAAATGAGAAAAATGCCTTTATAGTCAAAATTATGCATTCAAAAATTTACACGATTTTAAATGTTTAAGAAAATTAACACCAAAGAAAACACGTCACAGAACACTTAGAATTCTGTAGCGGAACCCCAACGTTTTGAGGAACACATTTTGAAATACATTGGGTTATAGTATCAGAACATAAGCTCTTCAATAAAATAGAACTTCTAAAACACGTGTAAGTGATAGTATACATAGTTCGTTGTTAGTTCAATTTTTGTATTTTTGAATATGTTAAATATTATAAAATAATGGAATTATCATTCCCTGGAATTTATTACACTATCATTTTTAATAGGAATTTCTTCTTATTTTTTTATTTATTTTATTATATCACTTTCCTTATATACATAATGTATAAGGAAAGTATTGTGACGGGGTCGAAAATTCGAATTCGAGTTTTCGACGGGAGACCACGTTTCAAGCATCCCTGATCACGAAGCAAACATTTTTGAAGTGATGTATGTGTGTGTGTGTGTGTGTGTGTGTGAAAGTATGTGTGTGTGTGTGTCAGTGGGGCTTTGGAGACGATAACTGACGAACGACTGGACCGATTTGAATCAAATTTGGTGCAAAAATCACAATCCATAAACACTGGAAGCCTATTGTTTTTATACGCAATCGAATGTTCAGAACCCCCTAACTTTTCGAATAAAATTTTGAAAAAATCGTCAAAAAATCAAAACCACTAATGAAGTTACGCAAATAGACATTTCTTATGTAATTTTTCATTAGAAAATGATTGACATAAATTTTAGAACGCTAACACGAACCGTTCTCGAGATATTGTACATTTTTCAAAAAAATATCAAAAAGTCATATAAAATAAAAAAATATATATATTTTCTATTGATAAACATGTTCACTTTTGAATACCATGCGATAAATTGGGTGATATCATTCTCGTGGATCTAGCTCGTTCGATTCATGAAAAAAGATACTCTGAGTAATACTTTTGTATTTGAACGCCAATAGTCATTTATCTGCTGTAAGAATAACTTATTTCTTAGTGCATAACGCTTGGCGAGATTTTGGCGACGAATTTGGCGGAATGTCGCCAACATGGCGACTTTTTGAAATGTTGCAAAATTAACGAAAATCTCGCCAAATGGATGAAAATGACGCTAAATCAATGAAAATGACGACTAATTGTCGAAAATTCAATGTCTTGGAAAGAATATTAGTATCTACTATAAGAAAATCCTTTTTTTTACTGTAAAAGTAATAAATTCATTACATTATATAAGAAAAGTCATGTGTTGCCCACATCAGATTTTTTTTATTTATATATTAAGTAGAATATTATAAAAAACGGATTTTCTTTTCTCTAAGAGAAAAATGATAAAGTTAATTTATTTGCTCTTTAAATCTTCTTTCTACGTTAAAAGAGCAATTTTGCAACAAATATCCAACAATTCAAAACTGTGCAGCTGGATAGTGCTTATGGATGGGAGTAATCTAAGCGAAACTAACAAAGGAAATTTCCTTACATTACAACGAATTTTAAATCGAATAGCTCGAATGCACTTTGGAGTTTTAATATGATTTTTTAAACTTAAAAGGTATGATAATACCGCAGTGAAATGCTTGATATTAAGAACACCAAAAACGAAATGCAATTATCGGATTACACTGTTATAAATTATCTTTCTTAGGCACAAAAATTATTTTGAGAATACATTTTTTATTTTGTGAAATGTAACTGCGTGGGCGGCGTGTTGTTGAAATGTGTATTTAAATTCCAAAGTTTTGAAATGATAAAAGAAAAGCGTCTGTCATTTCCGTAAATTAATCCCGTACAGGTATTTAACGAAATATTTTAATCTGAGAGTTTCAATGTTATGGTTAAGATGTTATAGTTAAATATTTATTTATTTTTTATTTATGCATTCCAATGTATAACAAGGACGGAAACAACTCACGACTGATGGTTATCCAACTACAAGCATGATTTATGTTAATATAATTCTAGAACGATAGAAATTTCATGGAACTATTTGGAAATTAAATACCATATTTAGTACTAAACAAATTCAACAAGAATCTCTGAAGTATAGTACTTATAATCTATCAAAGAAAGCACATCTCTTTAAAACTAACAATACATTTTAAAATCAAACAATATTAAAAAGTAATTGTGGTGAAAGAAACAAAACATAAGTTTTACTCATTGCGCTGATAATTTGAAGTGCGACTTATACCCATCATAGATTTTTGTGCGAATTCCTGGAATAATATATATTAACATAATACGACACAATTGTCTTCACCCATTTTAATTTTAAAATAAACTTTGTTAATTAAACACAGTATAATTATAATTAAATTGCACTAATTATCACATACATTTAAATATGAGATTGGGTATGTGAGACCAGGCATATCAGCTTTCAAAATTCATTATGACTTTTTATAATAATATATTTGCACAAACCTTTGTTATTGTCTCACTTCTGTAAAGCACACCACTGATATAGAGACTCTTGGCTGAATGCATATCTTAAAGACTTATATAATCATTTCTCAATTTCTGAACACTCTCATTTTTGATTGGATGCAGACTGCATCATCATTCAATGCATCTGTAGCTTAATAAATATTCTAATTCGCATCTTGTCTGTTCCACCTTCTCTATGTGACTATTGACTCTTGTCTGTTGAACCTTCTGCCTGTTGCCATCTCTTTTTGCCTGAAGACTTGATAATCCTATCGTATCTCATTGGTTAACGTCAGGGTGATGCCAGCAACGCTTCCTTATTGGTTAAACAGTTTACCAATCCCATGTTTCAAATTTATCCCCCTCATTATGATTATCCTGACCTCTCGGGTCAAGACTGCTGTAAACCGGCGCTTACCAGTCTGGGCCTTGGTGTAGCTTGTTAGAAACCATAAATATTTCTATGTAAACCTGCCTAAGCGCTTCCTGGTCTCTGCATATTCTCCCCATCACACAAGTAAACCAAAAAATATGTGCTCGGCAACTCTATAATTTTCAGTTTTCATCATTGAATGTTTGTTATAGATAACTGTTGCAATCTGTACAAAGTATTGTTGTAAACCCAAAAGTATTATAATATATTATTTATCAGTAATATATTCTAATCAAAATTATAATTGGTCGACTTTTAAAAACAAGCAAAATTTTAATTTTGACCAATTTGCTGCATTTTTATATACACATTACCTCGCCTAATATTTATACATTTGTATACATTTACTGATACCTATTACGTAATAAATAACATTTTAAACAACATTATTAACATTCTTGATCTCATGGTAATTTTTTAATACATAAATCATTTTCATTCATTTAAATCCTGATATTTTCATCAAATACATAATATTTGTTTAGAATTTAACATCACAGTACATAACTATTACCTTTTCATCTTTGAAAAAATTCGCATCTTGTCTAATTCACCTTCTCTATGTGAATATTGAATTTTTCTGTTGAACCTTCTGTCTATTGCCACATTTTTTTGCCTGAGGTCCAGATACTCTTATCGTATCTCATTGGTTGACATCAGAGTGATACGACAACACTTCCTCATTGGTTAAATCTTTAACCAATCCCATGGTTTCATTTTGAGCCTCCTTAATTTTGGTTTTCTTGAACTCTCGGGCCAGGACTGCTGTGAACTGGTTCCTATCAGTCTGCGCCTTTGTATAGTTTGTTAGAAACAATAAATATTTGTATACAAACCTGCCTAAATGTCTTTTGGTCTCCAGAGTAATAATTTTAAAAGTAAGTAATAATACAATTTTAACAGACTTGCTGAAATTTTATATTGACAAATATTTCTTTTTCTGTTATAAAAAAATTTCGCTAATTGTGAATACCCAAATTAAACTAAAATACCAATTAAAAACATTTCGCAATAATATAATTAAGCATTTTCTGAAAAAGTGTTTTAAAAAGTTTAATAATAAACACCTCTGTAATTAGATATTTTAAGATCCGTTTTCATTTAATGTCAAAATGGAAAAAGGAAATGTCTGTATTTAATTTATATATTTTCCATGAAAGGTATTTCAATTTGAATTTAATTAAAACTTTACTTTTCCAAACAGAAGTATTTTTATGACATTTGAAATGAAATGTATTTTACATTATGAGAATATGGAAAATAAGAAGTTAATTTTACTTTTTACAAGAGGAATGAGAAAATTTTTATACATTCAATCATGTATCTGTTATGATGCATTTCCACATTTTATACTTAGTCCAGGAATGAAAAGGGGCAGGTGTAACATGTAACCAAATGTATATTATATGTATTATGTTACAGAGCGATGCCTCTGCACAGTAGGGTGGGCAGAAAAAATTCAAACATTTTTTTTCATGTCGTAATACCGTGGAAAAGTTGCGAATTTGGGAGACTAAAAAGGGGTAAAAAAAGAAATAAAATCGGTTTATATCTTCCGATCGCGCATGTGCTCTAAAGTTTGCCGAAATTTGGAAAAATTAACATTTTTACGATAATTTTTAACAATTTTAAATTAGCCTCTTGCCGAATGTAATTGCTCAAATTCTTAAGTATTAGAACCACAGAAAATGATGTTTAAATATTATTTAAATCCATCAATATCTTCCGGTCGTGCATTGTCTTGAAAGTTAATGAAATTTTGAAAAAAAATTACAAATAAAGGTAGATCACAGTTCAAGGGAAAAAATACTAACAACTTCCATGTTTATTTTTGTTTTCACTCATTCTTAGATGAAGGTACTTTGAAATCTGATTTATGGACGAAGTTAGGCGTGGTTGACCTTGACAGCAGAGTCGTTCCCTAAACTCAGTTCCACAAACTTTTCCTGAGTCTTCTGTCACGATATTCACACATCGTTCAACTGCCTGTGTGTGAACTGGGAATGTCTTGAATGTTATATCCCAATTAGGGACTGAGTCACTTTGAATATGTGATTTAATCTCATCGTCCTGATATCTTTTAATAATGGGGGAGAAAATAAATCACAGTCCATCCAGTTAATTATTTCCGAGTAGTCTTGAATCTTGAAATTGAGTTTTGGCGGCATAAATGTTCTGATAGTTGTTCTATTTTGATCTGACTGTCTCGCCTTTAGAATTAGTCGAAGTCCGTGCTCTCTTATGTGTTTTCTATTATCTTGTGTCATAGCTAACATTAAATGTTCTGGATGAGCGAAAAAGCCACTTCGTTCGATCGCAGGGTCTAAAATATTACGTAAATCTTCAGGCAGGTACCTTGAAGATTGTATTGATTGGTACACAAGTTTTGGTCCCTCTACAAAGTATTTATTTGTTTTAATACTAAACCACATTGGCATATATGACTTTAAAATAAATGCAACTATTTCCTGAAGTTCAGGTGTGTGTGTGTGGGACTTTCTTCACTTAAGTACAATCTGATAGTTGGATTTGCTGTTGTCAACCACCTCGAGTGTAACAAGGGACCAGGATCTCGTACAGCCAAATACTCTTTATAGTTTCCCGACTTTATTGCCATGGAAATATCGAGTAGATATTTCTGATCCTTACTTAGTATACTTCTGTCTATTGTGGGGATCTGACAGCCAATAATCTTAAAGCCAATCACTGGACGTTTCTTGCAGTCACTTAGCTTTTCACCGATTGGCCCTCTCAAAGATTTCGGACCCGTTTATTTACCATCTAGGTATTGAAACAGCAGTTCATTGAAATGGAGAAGGCAAACTGCTCATTGCAACGGTTTCCCTAAATGTATTTCGATTCGGCGAATTAGACCGTTTTTCCAACCTGTATTAACAGCAGTGCCATCACATCCTATGACAACTAATTTTCCAAGAGAAATACGACGACCAGACAGATAAGAAATAATAGAAGTGACAATATTTTCAGAACTTCCAGATGTTGGAGTAACATGGCCGATGTAAACTGAACCAGGTTCTTGAATTAGCAAGTAATGCTCTTCATTTTTTACTCTACGGGAACCTTTTCGCATGAGCTAGATCTACTACTAATGTGTAGTCCTTCCTCCCATCCAAATAGAGACCTTGTAGTGGAAATTCGTCAGATTTACTGCTACACAATTCAGCCCTAACATTTAGTTTTTCTCTTCTTATTTTGTTTTTGTCTATAACATGGGAGACATCAGAATCGGTAATTAATCCAACGTCGTGCAAAACACTTGATGCGATTGCAGTGGTAGCGCGATCAGAAACTCCATAACGATCACTCAGTAATGCAGTATATATTAGCTGAACTCTCATCTGCCCATTATTAGAGGAAACTGTTTTGGCAGTTGTATATGATTTTCGTAGGCTGTAATATTTATCATGCAACGCATTTATAAGTTGCACGATTCTCTAATCTGTAACCGTTGGGATAGATGCTTTCTGATAGATACCAATTATTGTGTTAGCTACTGTACTGGCAACTTGTAAAAAACTGACTTTTTTATTATTAACTTTAAGCGCCAAGTCGTATCTCTCCTGTGAACAACACCGAATCACGTCCTCACCAGTAGGAAGCTTGTTTGATAAAAAATCTTTAGGTGAACCAAATATAGGGCAATCAAATACCTGTCTTGTGATGATTTTCTTAGGTACAGCCATAGTATATCACCGTTAAGTCACAAAGTTACACAAAAATTTCATAACACAAAACCAACATTGAAATAAATGCAAATGCAAAAATAATACCTGGAAGAGGACACGAAACAAACATCAAACACGAGGAATAAAAGTGCAAACTGACAGAACAATGGCGCGTCGCGGTGGTGATAGTGGTGTGGTGGGATCGTCGTCATCATTTCTCCGAACGAGTTACTACGAGCGCGATAATTTGTTAGATTTGACAGCTGTTGAGCTATAAAGGTGACTAACTGGACTAAATAAAGGTGATTTGGGGAAGGAAGCCACGAGTCTGATACAGTACTGAGCAGTAGAGTCAAACTTAAATATTATTCAATAATGGCGTTATAGCTTTTAACGTTATATCTGAGGATAGGCCTGAAGATAATTCCCAATATACATTAAGAGCTTAAGCGGAAAACCCCGCAATAAACATAGGAGGATGCTGACATTATTATTTCTTTATCCTATGCCCGTCTCCGACCTCTTGGTCATAAGTCGACGAGCAGCACAATACAAAGTAGAATGATAAAATTGTCACTAAAAGCCCTGCCAGTAACACATAAAGGAAAACCGTCAAGAACAGCAAGGCATATGTTGAGGTGATCTCCAGTCATGGGAATGACATGGTCGCAAAGAGGGCAGACATCTGTATCTGTCAGTCCCTTTCAATACAGGTGACTCTGTAAGTAATCATGATCCTTGGCAAGTCTAAAGCAAGCCACGCCAACTGGTCTATGCAAAGAACTGGGTATTCTTGCCAACTTATTTAACAGGGAATTCCATTTTTTCCAGCAGCACTCTCCCTGTACAGACTGAAACAGTTAGCTTTAATAATATTATTATAGAAGAAATTCAGCAGAAAATTTACCAACAAATTGGATTGCGCAAAAAGTGACATGCAAGACTGAAAACCCAGGGGAGCAAGACACTGTAAAAGGAAAACGGATGTACAAGACAGTTCTGCCAGTGTGCGGATGTGTCCAGAGTAATGCCGTATGACTTACAATGAACAATTGCAGATGCATTTGTAGAATGTGTATCAATGTCAAAATAAAATTAATGTGTAAGTAAATGACTGTGTATTCTGATCATCATACGTTGCGTGCCTCATTACATGCTTATGCGGTGTAATAAAATCTCAAGAAGCAAGGTATTTAAGTAATCATGCTTTTGGCAGAGAAATCATCTGTGAGATAAATTAATAAAATAATCGAAATGCTAATTATGACTGCGTACTGCCCCAATAATATTATCACTGATCACATAAGGACACTAAGTACCGAATAAGTGTCATTGCAATTCCGTTGTTACAGTTAAGTAAATTGTAACTATTGTTGTCATTAGATAAGAACAGAATTATAATTCTAAGTTCTTTGATAAAAATGTGAGTTGTATGTAGTTATCAAATAAATGATACCGGCATTATAAAAATGTTCTCGCACTTTATAGTCAGCTGACTTTTATAATTTAATAATAGTTCTTTGTTCGATTTATTATTTTCCTGTTTTACCTAAGTTGAAATAATATCAACGAGCAAAGTTAATTTTGCGAGTTTTATGCTGGTCCACAAACAACGCAATAAGTATACGTATGAAATGGCGGTACAATTAGTACCAAATTATTTTCGAATGTTTTCATTAGTTTATGAGAAATTGCCTCGCCGAGCACGCACAAACAGTCTCATGCACTATCATCTATATACACGTACACATACATAAAAAAACATCACCTTAAAATGTTCGATTCGAGTTCTGGAGTTGTTAAAACAGGTGTTCCTATTAGAAATTCGAATTCGAATTTTCGATCCCATCACATTTTTCTTTACATAAACCTTTTTATGTGGGGAATGTAAATACACGTACCTTTGGTAATGGAAGTAAAAGAGATATTCTCTGCATTATTGAAAATCATTAAAACCATATTCCGTTTCGGCTCAGAATTTATTTATACCTATCTCAGTAACTATATACATATGCAATAAAATAGATTTATTAAATTTATATTTCTTTGAAGTTTATTTATTAAATAAGAAACGCATTTATTTTTCTCCTAAGAAGTATAAAATACTGTAAAATAAGTTATTTTAGTAATCTGGAGGGAAATTCAAGCCTAATCAATAAGTAAAATGGAAGAATTGTAACTATACCCATTTTTATATATTTGTTTTATTAAACTTTACATTATGTATTAACAGAATATTCATTTCATTTCAAAGAATTGCTTCTAAATTTCTTTAAACAGAATTTCTTATATAAATTTTACCCTTATGCTTATGGGTAAAATTTATATAAGCACAATTTAAGTAATAATTTATTGAAATTATTTATTTCAAACTAGATAATTGCAATAAAGTGGTTACATTTTAAAGTTATGAAAATATCCTATAAAACTACGTTATCATATTACGGCAACACAATAGAACAAAAAATTTTAACTATATTAAAAATAATATACTGCTACATTATTTGATAATCTATACTTTTACAGAAATAAAATTTTCTGTGTTTGAGTTTGATGTTTCAGTTGATGTTTTAGTCAGTTATGCTATTTCTTCTTGTTAATTATGATCTTATAATGATTAAAAATGCAAATAAAATATTCGTCTGGTTTAAACAGAAGCAAGGGATATTTCAATTTATTTTAAAATATTTTTATGCAATTGAAAAGAACGAATTCTGCAATTAAAAATTTTTCTTCACGTCAATCTGGGATTTGTAGATTTATTGTAAATATATGAAAACTACAAGATCAGTAATTAGCTTAAGCATATTTTGTATAATGCACGTAAATCGTGAAATTCCAATCTACAAAAGAAATCCCAATCAACAAAACTCCTAAATTTTCCGAACTCGACAAACTTCGTCATATTAGAGACATTTTGCCAGATTTCTTCCCAAGATTATCAAGTTTGTTGAAACGATCACGTGATACTGATCTTTAAAGTAAAACAAATGTTGTCTGCCAGTCATTCTTAACAATATGGTGGCACATCCATTACATGCGTTTTCCTCCCAGTCACATTTTTTTATGATTCACACCATACCCTGAGCCCTAAACTATTTCACATCAGAAATTGCAAAGTTATGATTGATCAATGTCACATTAATAGAAGCAACAGTAAGTTTTCGATCACGTTTATTTACGAACTCGCCCTCCAAGCCATTAATCTGTACCATATAATTAAATTTTAGAATATTTGTTAAGATTCAGAGGAGTTATCGATGGACATTATATATCACTAAATAGGAAAGAGACGGGGTACATCACGTGCAATTCATGTCCGATCATGTTCCGAATTGAAGTGGACTTTTAAAAACATTTATATTTACCACATACGTATCGAAATTGTATAAAATTGGTTCAAGTTTAAAGACATTTTCTACGAATATACAGTAAAAAGGACATAGCACGTGCAATATTTATACGATCAGATTAAGAAACAAGATTAGCCTGTAAAACTTTTTTCTTCGCCATATATCCATATTAAAAAAACATCGTTGAGGTTAGTTACACCATACGCACAGCAGTAAAGAAGGCACAGCACAATACTAATTTATTCGACCACGGATTCTAAAATTTTAATGTGTATCCTATATCCAAATCGCAGAAAATTTGGTTAAGCTTCAAAGGTGTTTTCGTAGAACTATATCAGACAATGAGGGCACGGTTTCATACGTCCAATTTCTGTTCGATCACATTCAGCAAGGAATTGAACTTGCAAAGCATAAATCTGCACCACATATCGAAATTAAAACAAAAAATGTTTGTTTAGTTTTAGATGATATTGGTTGAACATACAGTAAATACAGTATAGCATGTGCAATTTCTATCTTATCATGCTCAGCAACGAACTCTACTTGTAAAACAATTTTAGATAAGTTATAATCGCACAATGCCTACATCAGTAAAGGGGATGCAGTAAGCTTAATAATAATTCAAACGCATTCATCAACGAACTCGGGATGTAAAATATTAAGATGCACCAAATATCTAAATGGCAGAACATTTAGTTAAGTTTTAACGGAGTTATCGCCCAATAATGTATATTAGTAATAGTTACTAAGTGCAGCACACGAAATTTTTATCCGACTACTTTCAGCAACAAACTCGATATGTAGAATATCTATCATGACCGCATATTCAAATTGTAATGAAATTGGTTAAGAGAGAGAGTTTTCGAGGGGTTATCGTCAGACATAATATTTCAGTTTAAATGGTGCAACATGTGCATTTCTTATTCGATCATATATAGCAACGAATTCAATCTGTGATATATTAATATGTGTCATATATCCGTTTTGCAAATGAACTCAGGTGAGTTTTAGAGCAGTTATTGTGGTACAAAACATGCAGGCGAATTGACAGACAAAAAATGTTATCTAGTAGTTAAACGTAAAGTTCGCCACTTCATTCCATCGCTTGAAGTCAAACGAAAGAAACTTACTCACTTTGTTTCCTCTCTTTAATTATAAACCCTAATAACCAAACCTATTCATTATATACTCAAATGCCCTTCTAAAACTTAAGTTCTACACTCACCACCACTGCCCTGCTAAAACTTAAGTTCTACACTCACCACCAATCGGGGGCGAGGTAGCCCATTGTTTAGCGCGCTGGACTTGCACTCGGTAGGCCCGGGTTCGATTCCAGCCACTGCCAAAACTGCCGCCGTGTTCACGCGGAGTGCGATCACGTTAAACATGTGGGTCCGTAAGTCCTTCCGAGAGGTTGGTGGTAGGGGATGGAGGGTACGGTCCCTGTGGATGCCTCCCCCACTGGGTTCCGGTCTAAATTGGGTGGCACTTCCCGGCCGTCCAAAATGTTACCTTACACCTTTCTGGTAGGTCGGACGGTCAGGGTAACAACAACAACTCACCACCAAAATAAAACGTAATTACTATTTAACATGATTATTCTATTGTCTCTCCCACTTCTCACTATCGCTATCTCTTTCTCACACTATTTATCCTTCGTCCTCACTCCCACTCTCTCTCTCTTAGGGTGTGTCTATGCGTCTCTTTCGGTATTACATCATATACTGCCTAAATTAAATGTGACGTCATCTTTGTAAGCACGATATATATTTTTTTATTAACACTTTACAACAAAGTTGAAAAGTGTTTATGACTTTGTTCATTCTGTCTGTCTGTCTGTCTGTCTGTCAGCACGATAACTGCCGTAAAAATGAGTTTATCAAAATGAAATTTTAGTATGTTGTTCAGACGGTCTGTAGGACCTATGGGAATATAAATAAATAATATCACCCAATTAGTTTTTTATTGAACCCGGGTTGAAAAAATGAAATACATTGAACCCTATGGGACCTAATTTTTCAAACATTTTTTAAGTAAATTTAAAATTCACGAATTGCTTCGAAATTTTTAGGAAATATTTACATTATCCCATAGAATATTAAAAAAAAAATTCAGTAAAATATGTTAAGTAGTTTTTTAATTAAAAAAATTATTTAATATAGGGAAAAAAACAAATTCATTTAAATTCTGACTTTGGGATATCTTCCAGAAAGAAAAGAGAGAGATATTATATAATAAATATCTCTCCATTTGTTTAAACGTTTTGAATATGGGAGTGGCTTCATATTTTAAAATAAATTTGGCAGATAACAATTTTTCATTTTTTTTAAATTTTATATAAATCTTCATGATAAATTTAATTAATGGCATTTTAAACGCTCTTTCCTACGTCCTAGAGAGTTAAAATTTGGTACACAGCTTAAATTTGTTAAACATTTTATTCGACAAAAATTTGATGGATCTTTAAATATAGATCATACATTTTTTTCGAAATGGCCTGAAAATAATCCCCGTTCACTTCTATAAATCATTGGTGTAATATTGTTAAAAATTCTGATGTGGACAGCACATGTCTTTCTCTGCAGACTCATATTCGTTCTCTTTATTTATTCAATGATAATTTGAGTTTATCTGCACAACATAAGCATTTTAAATGACATTGAATTTACACGTTAAACTTAAATTTGGTTCTCATTTGATAGCTGGACTTATTGTCAAAGGTGGCGTAGCGAAAACGCGAAAAAACTAGAATATCTCAAGAACGGCTAGTCCTAGAGTAATGGGGTTAGTCTTATTCTTTTTGTTGTCAAAAATCACATATAAAATAGGAATTTAATTGATATAATTGAGCACACGTAGTCTTTTATTTTTATATATAACGATTTTTGCTGGCCATTTCGCAAAAATAGCCCGTTCCTTTTTCCCGAATCGTAGTAGAATAACCTACAAATGATTTATATACAAAATTTTGTTAAATTTGGTATATAAATCACTTGTAGGTTATTGAAATATTATACTCCAAATTTTGTTAAATTTGGTTCATTAGTTTTTAGCTAGAGCGGATAAAGGCAATTTCTGCGGCCCTTTCGCAAAGAAGGCAGATTCTTTTATTACGAATCGTTCTATAATCTAATGAACATCAGGATTTCCCACAAAAAACATACCTACCAAATTGTATGAAATTCGGTCCATTAGTTTTTCAATTAGAGTGGATGTAATATCCACACAGACACACAGAAACATACACAGATACACCCTTACACACACAGACGTCTTCCTAAAAGTAGTTTTTTCGTGTTCTAGAAGTCCCAAAACGTGTAGATCCTTTGAAAATTCGAGTTCCGATCTTCGGCACGATTCCAATACTTTGAGTACATACACATACACATATATATTATCTGTGTATTATCTGTGTATCTAAATTCCGTGACTATGCAATTACAATAGTTGTGATTTAAAATGATCCCTAAACTTTTATTATTTCTTCAAGGAAGCCTAATTTTAACATATGCAGAATGCAAATATCTCAAGCGATTGTAAGATGAATTACATAAGAATTGCTGAATTTTTTTCACACAAAATTATTTAGCTCTGGAGTCTGGAATACAAGTTATATGAATGAAATATTCATTGATTTTGCATAAAGAATCAGATGATTTATATTTCGATACAGTTTTAAATATTTAAGTATAATAAATTACTGTAGTACTGTGATAATGTAAAAGATATTACTACTGAATGAATCACATTTTAGAAATTTTTAAATGAAATTACATTTCAGTTGGAAAGTGTTTCATAATCAATGCTTATGCATGATTGATCTTTCTTGTTTTAAATAGTGCAAAGATCGTACCCCAAAATGCACCTGATTAGTTTCGTCTAAACTATTACTAACAGCTTTGCGCTTTACCGACCCAAACAGAAGGTATATTTTTCAAGAATATAGTAAAGGTAGCACATCAAATCCACCTGATTGATGTCATCTACATTATGGTAGATAGCTTCGTTTCTGAAAGACACAAACTCCAAGCATGTTTTCGAGAAATGCGCAAATGTCACAACCCAAAGTGCACCAAATTGATACCATCTACATCATGACGGACAGCTTCGTACTTGACTCGACCCCAACGGAAAGTATGTTTTTCGTGAATTGGGCAATGGTAATACCCCGAATGCATCTGAATGACGTCATTGACTTTTGACGAAGAGCTTCGTACTTGGCTCGATCCAAACGGGAAGTATGTTTTTCGTGAATTACGTAATGGTAACACCCCGAATGTATCTGAATAATATCATCTAAACTAACGTGGATAGCTTTATACTTGACTCGAACCAAACGTGAAGAAAGTTTTTCGTGAATTTCGCAATAACGGCGTGCTAACGCATCAAATATATTTGAATGATAGATAGCGTCGATACTATGATGGATAGCTTTGTACTGAACCCCATCTGAGTCGCAAGAAATCCCGAATAGCATTTTTTTTCACAGTGACGTAAGATTTACGTCACACTGTGATTTTGGGACGTCACAGGACGTTACAGTACGTCTCGGCAATGTCAAATTGAGGTCACAGCGAAGTCATTTTTGTCATTTTCATGGTCGTTTGTGACGTCGCATATTAACTTGTTTGTGGCGTCACCTTGTAATTACCATTGTAATGCCGTCACATTGCTACGTGTTAATTAAATTGTTGAAACCTCACATAATATAGTCACAATGAAGTTACAAAGTTACTAATATGTAACGTCGCATAGAAGTCATAAATATGATGTCACAGTGTGACCCAGGTGTCACGTGACTACAACGCACTGTCACACATGTGACGATCTTTGTTGTGAGGGATACTTTAAGAACAAATACGAATTCGATAAATGACTACTAATCCAAAGGTAACTCTCGTAAGACTTTAGGACGACTCCTACGCCATTAAATTGCGTTTATCCCAATCTGTAAAAAACGTTTCAATTATGTGAATGCTTTTTAGATACGAACTATTATGTATTTCAATGTACGGAACAAATGGCATAGAAAAAACAATGCTAATAACAAACAACGGTCAACAAATGGTCTAGTAAAAGTAATATTTTCTAAAACAAAATGAATTTTTAAACGTCACGAGAGGAGACATCGAAAAGCATACTTAAACATTTTAATTTATCAAGCAGAGTTTACTCAAAATCCCATATGTATAGTCCGTTACAACACTGTAGTACTGCACATAAGGTAAGTAAGATTTTATTTGTGATTGCACATTTAATTTCTTCTATCTATATTTAATAAAAAAAGTAAAATAAAATGATAGTCAAATAAGCATTAAAAGTGAATGAGCGTAGAAAATGCATTATCTTTGTTATTGCCTTATACGCCTTTATTTGTTCTGTTTCGAGAAAAAATATTAATCGTTAAAAATGACAATATCAAATTCTCATTTCCCAGCATTAGTTTAATTAAAAAAGGTATTCACAGATTTCCCTAAAGAAAGTCAATACCTCAACTAAAGGTATTTATTTATTTATTTATTCAAAAGAATATGGAATGGATTTGTTCTTGATATAGTTATATTTGATTTAACCATTCGTTTTTTTGAAAGAAATCCTGTAATCACTATGATACATAATTACTAACGCGTCTAATGCGTTCTTGTCTTCGTATAAAGAAAAAGGCAGGTTAGTATAAAGAAAAATTTAAAAAAATAATAATTTAAGAACTAATAAAGACAAATAGATACCGTTTATACAGAAAGAATGGAAATGAAGCCGGATTTTTTGTTAAGAAAAAATATTGTTAGTATAATTCACATTTCTATCAACAGATGGTGCTGTATTAGGTACAGATATCAGATTATGTAAATTATCAGACGGTATAAAAAGAGCAGCTGTAGCTGATAACGCCATTCTTGAAGCAGATAGTAGAGGTAGGCGATTTGTCCTTTCTAATGAATCTTATGTAATGTAAACTAGATACCTAATACAGCGCCATCTTTTGGTAAAAATGTAAATTATACTAGCAATATTTTTTCTTGACAAACTATTCGGCTTCATTTCCATTCTTTCTGTGCAAACGGTATCTATTTTTATCTTTATTAGTTCAGGAATTATTATTTTTTAAAAATTTTCCTGACTTTTGGATCACTATATATATATATATATATTTGTTTGTTTGGGTTAGTTAGAGTTAAATACTCAGACCTGAGGAGGAATTTGATTCTGACTAATCATTGAATTTGGATCGGTGCTGTTCTTTTCTCTCATCGGCTTTATGACAGTGATTTTGCTTCTATGGTGATGTTAATATTACTTGAATTTTTTTTTATTTTTACATATTTCTATTACATATATATATATATATATATATATATGTGTGTGTGTGTGTGTATATATATATATATATATATATATATATATATATGTATATTATATATATAATTTCCTATGGACGCAGAGACATACACATATATTACTTGAAAATATATTATTAATTGAAACTGCTGATTCCTAAGAGACGTTGCAAAAATATTTTCATTTCTTATCTTATTTTTACCACTTTAACGTAACACACGGTTCTGCAGTATTCAGAAAGAATGAAACAAACTCCAGAGGATGCATGGGTATAGACTTGTTTCAATCAAAAATTTCAGGAGTGAAAATATTTTCGTTGTATTAAGTACAATTGGATATAATTTATACGTAGACAGACTATTGATTAATAATCCGATTGAACTCTGTACATAGAGAATTTTGCATTTATCTTAAATAATAAATAATAACATCTATGTTTATATTAGTTTGTTATTAGCGTAGAAAATGCTAGCAACATACTTGAAATTATATACAGGTTAGAGTACTAACCACAACTCATGTTTATACGCATTTCTTAGCGATTTTATACAAATTCTTAAGGGTTTAAGATTTATTGATGTTCAATTTTCAATTTCGACTTCATTTTTTTTCGACTTCGTTTTTTCATTTTTTTCGACTTCATTTTCAAACTTATCATTTCGCTAACTATGCAAACAGTAGCAGACAGATAATGGGATAATGACTATAGGCGTTAAAAGTGTAAAATTAGTCAAAAGATTCGTCTATATTTTAGTCAATTTTACAGCTTAAATCTCAAAATTGGATATAAGCAAGGGATGTTGACGGGTAACATATTCAAAAATCCTCCTAATTGGATAGGAGATATACGTTTTAGTATTTTATTCTGGATTTTTGTTTTATTTTAATACTTTAATTACGGGTACGCATTTAATTTAAATAACCACTTTAAACACTGAAGTAAAAGGTGATTTTTTTTGTGAAAGTGCAACGCGGATTAGAAACGCCTGCTAAAAAGGCATGTAAATGTTACTTGCAGTGGGTTTACTGTTAACTATGGATTGCCCGTATCGGCGGGCATAAACCAAAAGAGAGCAAAAATAAAATATTTGAAAATATTTATGTAACGGATAACATTAAACGACATTAATGTAATAGAATTCATTAATACCATCATAATTACAGAGTAAAATAAAACATTTAGAAAACACAGACAAAATATTTATTTTTTTCTTTCTGGCAATTGAGGTCATCTCTTCAGCGTTACAGATTCATGTAAATTTTAAGTCAAATATTAAGCATTTCACAAACAGAAAATTGCACTGATAATAATTTATTAATAATTGATGATGGTGTTTGATTCCGAAATACATTAATATTTGTTTATTTTTAGTTCTTGTGATTAATAAAAATCGTTGGTGGCTACAATTCGATGGAGAAAAAAATAACGCTGCATGAATAAAGCTTCGTAAAATAAAATTACAATAAATTTCAATAAGTTTATTCGTTGCTTGCGGTCTCATATATATTGTTGGCAACATATCATATCAACTTATGTAAAACACATAATTTAAACAACTTATTTATCTACATACATATTATTGCATATAAAGTATTACGGCGGTTTGAATTTTTTTTATGAAAGAGTACGTTTCAAACAATCCTGAATACGAATTGAAAATTTTCAGATAATGCCAGTCTATACCTGTATGTGTGTTAATCGGTGTATATTTTAGTATGAGTGTCAGTGAGTCTGTGGATGCGGTATCTCATGACTAAATGGATTGATTAAAAATATTGATACTGTGATGAGTGATTTATTTATTAAGAGTGGAGTGTCATCTATACTCCTAACATTGCAGTCGCTAAACAATGGTCGCAATAACCCACAAATTTTACCAAGTACGAGCCCATTTACCATATCTATCAATAAATAAAGTACGCATGAAAAATCAATATTTAAAAATTAACATTTATTAAAAATACGTTGTTTGATCAGTAATAAAATTATCTAAACAGCTTCCTAAGATATATTTGTAACATAAGTCAAGAAGCCTAGCCATTCAATCAGCTAATGTAAGCTCTCACAGGGCAGGTCAAGTGGTCTGGACATTTAACATGAGTCAAGAAGGTGAAGGTTGCGTGTGAGCCATTTTATTGAAATTTAATTGACAGATCAAGTACTTGACCTGGATTGTATAAAATAGGGACATACTTTCGGTATCAAAGCTCTTTCATAATTAGTCATTCTTATGTTAACATCACGTTCCTGTTCATTCACTGCACTTTTGTTTGAGCATTTCGTTTCAGAAAAACGACACCTCGTGTTGGTACTCACTGCTTTTTTATCGGCTTTACTGTCTTCAATCTCTTCAAAAACTGGTCTGACTTCTCTGCGATATGCTGATCTCACTTCATCTCACTTCTCGTCGTTGATATTATCTCGCTAGGCAGCAGCATCTTTTGGTTATGGTGTTCATCACGTCCTCGGGGCCGTCCTCTTACTTCCATAAGCTTACTTCTTTCCGTATTTTAAATAATTCATCTCTATCTCGATGTACTTATATTATCGATTTAGGTGTCACTTTCAATGATACTTTTGACTTTCAGAGACATATCGATAATATTATTAAAAGAGCCTACCAAAGATTTGGTTTCACCTTAAGAAGATCTCGTGTTTTTGCCAGTTCTGATACGATTATTTGTATTTATAATACCATTGTTAAACCAATTTTGGAAGATTGTGCAATGATTTGGGACCCTGTTTACAATCTGCATTCTCAACGGATAGAAATCGTGAAAATAAACTATTACGTACTATTGATTACAGATTGACTGGCTATTATCCTTATGACATGCATACAAGGGAACTCAGACAGAAATATAGTTTAATGTCTCTTAAAAAAAGAAGCTGGTCCTGCCTCTTGTTTTATTATAAGGTTTTAAATAATACTATTGATTGCCCTACTTTACTTTCTGCCTGGAATTTCACATACCTGTCAATAAAGCAGGAAAAACACTCTTTTTCACAAACTACTGTTAAACACAACTACATTAAATGCTATTCTATCTATAAATTTGTTGTTCTATATAATACCTATTGTGCAGATATTGATAGTATATTTAACTTGGCTCCTGCCTGTTTTAAAAAATCCTGTTTCAATGCGCTTGACTTGTTTACTACTTTGTATTCTTGTTACCTATGTTCTGTACTTTTTAATTTCTTGTGTGGCTAATATAACTGGATTTCATTTGTAGTTGCCACATAAATTGAATAAAATTAAATAAAAAATAAATAAAATAAAATAGTGTGACGTTTTAGTGGCGCTTGATTGACTCCTCTGAATCTGATGCAACTTGTGTACGTTCTGGCTGGAAGCAATGTTTATGCCCACGTCGCAACTAGTAATTTCGATGACATGGATTTAAATGGGATTTTCCATAAACTTTCCAGATTTATTCATATACTTTCCGTATCAAGACAGTCGAAATATACGTCACTTGGCAGCGCCTTCTGTTTGATTGAAAATACCAAATGTGAAAATGGTGCCCAATGATCTCACAGATACAGTTATCGCAATCATTAAATAGTGAAATGCTGTAATATTAAACCTGATCGAGTATTCGAGAAATCTCCCCTCCTCAAATTTTTTGCATGATTTATTTGGACAGTTATTAAAATCCGGACCTCTAATAAAGTTAAGTAATCACTTCTAATATAATTTGCCATTAGAAAGAAGAATGCCACTATGTCTAAAACGCTAGCATGAACAGTTTTCGATATAAAACACGTTTTCATTTAAATTTATCATATATCAAATAAGTTACATAAAATTAAAATGTATAACTAGTAAGTATTCTGTAGTTGGTTAACCTTAGCGACATATTTTGAAAAATATTATCAACTTGGCAACTTATTGAAAATGTAGCCAAATTAACCAAAAAAATTCTCCAAATTAGTAAAAAATAATACTAACACCAAGAATTCAGAAAATAATATTTTCTAACTATTAAAATCGTTAAATATATTAACTATATTACTTCGCGGATGCTGGCAATATTTGTAGTTGTAAAGCTTTATTCTTGTGAAATATGAGTTTATTGAATATTTCGAAATAGTTTTATACATTATCATCCATAAAAGTGGAAAATCTACATTTCAACTTAAAAACCCATATGATGTGGATATTGTAAATATTTAGTTTGTTGTGAAAAAAAGAAAAGCCATTGCATAATATAGAGAAAGTTATATACTGCCCATATCAGACTTTAATTTGCTACGATGAAATATCACTCCTTGCCTAGTAGATTTTACAGGGTCTTATACAGATTATATTTTACAAACTAAGAACTCTATCTAAAATACAATTACATATATATATATATATATATATATATATATATATATATATATATATATATATATATATATATATATATATATATATATATATATATATATATATATATATATATATATATATATATATATATATATATTATATCTTAATAGATTTAATCTGTTCCACGCGTATGATGTTGCAACAAAAAAAAATATATTTCTATATCATTTTCATCTTTCAGAGTTAGATACGTAGATACAAAATTATGCTCACGGTTTGCACAAATGATAAATAACAAATATCAAAACTAATTTAGACAAAATAAATTCAAACATTTCTCTCTGTAGAAAGTTTAATTAGATTATAACCAAGACGAATTTTCTGTGTTGAACTTAATATAGCGAAATTGTTCTTTCTCTCAGCAGTTTGCGATTGTATTTAAGTTGATACCCATTTTTCCCTTGTAGTTTATTTCATTCTTTTACAACTCCGAGACAGAAACTTGTTTCGTCTTAAGATGGTAAAAACAAGATAAGGAATAGAAATTTTTACTCTAGTTCCCTGGAGGATTAGCAGCTTTAATTTAAAAGATCTTTTCAGGGAATCTACCAATCTCTGCCTGAAAGAATGTGTTTCTCACATGATAAAAAATCTGTTTTCTCAAAACATAACTTTATTATTTGTAAATTTAAAGTGATGGATTTAATAACGTACATGTAGATGGGTTTAAAAATGTGAATTTTTTTTTCTTAGAAACCAAAACCGAAGCAAAAAAAAAATATCTAATTTCCTACAGACTTTTTTTTTACTACTAAATCTTTTTTTCTGTTCTGTATTTATTCATATGTCATTAAGTTACATTAACATAAACATACCAAATTAAAAAAAATCTGTTCTCTGTAGCATGATTGTTAATTTGTTTGGTGTTAAGATAATAAAATAAGGATGGTAAGGATTGTTTGTATGCTTTGCTGTCAGTGATCTATACGATCTTATTTGAATGGAATGTACAGTGTACTCCTAAACTCCGGTTAGTAGACATATTTGTCAAATGGGTGGGGTTGATATCGAAGATATAGGAAGAACTGTAAACACTTTGGTCGTTTACATCTCCAAAACTGATATATATATATAAATATTAAAAAATACTTTTAATGTTGGAAAGAACCTACTATTTAAGAGTATATCGAAATAATGTCCTTATTTTAATATTTGTTATTTCACTTTGCTTATTTTCACTCGAAATATCTTCTAAACTAAAAAATATATATATAAATTGGAAAACAAAATTAATTTGTAAAAAAATTCTGCTTCGAAATCATAAAATATCTAATTGTTATAAACAATCGTCATGTACATTTGGAAAAAAATTTATTGTTTGTTTTTTAACATTTTCCAACATAGTTGTAAAGTGTTTATGACTTTGGTCATCTGGACTATTGGCTGTCTGTCCGTTTGGCATTTGTTGTATTCTAGCGTATTGTATTGTATATCTAGTGGTTTTTGCTACTTTTACTTTTGATTGGAATTCCTTTTGTCTTATTTTTAAGTTTGGCAAAATTGGATTTGATTCGATTTTACTTTTTATGATAGGAAAAACTGTATTTTATTTCAAGTGGGATACGAATATGGTGGTTGTCCAAATTTATAATTGAAAGTATGCCTTTTGTTTTTAAAAATTTTCCTACGTTCTCCAATTTTCATTATTTTTATAGTACTTAGAGGTGTAGAATAGTCTTTCTGTGAAAAGTGACAAGGCTATTCCATGAAAAGTTTTATTAGAAGATAATGTTTTGTATATAGCTCCTGAAGGTTTGCCTTCTATCTATTATTATCTATTATCATTCATTAATTAGTTTCAATTTAAACATTTTATGTTTAAGTTTTCATTTTGTTGACATGCATTCTCTTGTACTTTATCTGGTAAAATATGAATTATTTTGTTGGGTTTTAGGGTGCCATTACATGACTCCTTTAATAATTTAATTATTTTAGTTAACTTACTTTCTACATACATTAATTAAAAGTGCGTTAGATCCAATATCAACTTCTATATATATAAATAATGCTTTTCTTGTAATGTTCACCTACCTGGTGAAATAAAATACTGCTTCTACAAAGGAAGTAACAAAGCCTAAGTACTCAATATTTCCACATGGCGCTGATGATATTCAAAGGAAAGGATAAGTGTTTCGACTACATATTTCTACATATTTCTTTTTAAAACGTAAGTATCGAATCTAAGGTGTGTCATTCATATTAAAAAAATCCAGAAATTTGAGATATTTTTGTATAATGTAAAACAACACTTTTTTATGTTAATATCCTATGTGTGTACGTAAACACTATACTGAAGCCCCTACTCCCCCTTAGAAGCTCGCAGATTTTGTATAAAACGATGATACCAAAATATGGATGCGCCGTCTGCATTAAACAAATAAAAAAATTGATAGATGTTTCAGTATATATCTAAAAAAAATCTCGGTATATCTAAAAAAAAAAACTCTCGAAAACCACTGTTAAACTCATTTTGAATAACGTTTTGGGATCTGAAACTGTCCGTAATACGAATCGGAATTCATTTTATTTCTCTTTTTGGCTGGCCGCACGTTGTATTTGCGATAAAAAAGCAGAGTTTTAAAACCGTGATTTTTACAGTTTGAGATTTTAATTTTTAAATACAAGATTGTAACAGTTTTATAAGCATTCCCTGAAAAGGTCACCGGATTTCGATTGAGCGGCGAGTTCGCGTCTTGGACTGACTATTAATAGACACACATAAAACTTTTGACGAATTCGTTGAAGCTCGCTCTGTGAAGCTTGTACAGCGAGCGTCAGCGAGTAGCAGGACTCGCGATTCGTGAAACCGAGTTACGGCGGTTGGCACGGGTAGCGAGTAAAAGGAGGATTCCTCCTAGTTTATTGAAATTATTACACATTATTAAAACAATTACTACTATTTTTAAATCCACTGTGTACTTCATATTTGTCAATTGTGACACCTGGTGTGATGAAAGGTGACATCGGCTTTCGAGTATGGTATCGGCTTTAGGGCATGGTATCGGCTGACGAGTGACATCGGCTTTAGTTTGATAGGATTTAGAGCCAAATTTATATTTTTTGTTGAATGTCTTAAAGTGGTTACCTGTGATTTTTTCAATGTCATCAGAAGTCGTTCGTCTTTGACCACTGCAGCAGCTGGCACATTCATCCCAATATAATCCTGATCATCTTGGCTTTCAGCACGCTCTCTGCATCAGTCAATATGACTGTTGTCTCACTGTCTCTGATTCCTCTCTCTGAATATATTTTTTTCCGTTTCCTCTTTCTGAATATAGTTTTTCATCTGATCGCTCCCTCACCTGAATTCATTCTGACTGCAAAATCACTGAAATATGTTCATATATTATTGCTGATGAGCTTGTGTGAGGAACTTTCTCGCTGGCCAAATTTGGGAATAGCAGCTAGCGGTCTAGAAAACATCATTAGCCACGATATGTAACATCCTGCGGTCCCTAGAATCACGTGACCTCTCGTCGTGTGTGGGACCTTTATGGATGCATCATAAATTGTTGGACTTTTTCTATGGATCATTCAAGAATTACATTGAATTTGACATCAAGTCTTGGCATCGGGTTGGTGCACTTTCTTCTTGGTATGAGCTAACATTTTATACGTACATTTCCTATGCCAACGGCATTACCGTGCTGATAACACCGGTTTTCGTTAGATTACCGAAGTCAAGCAGCATCGGGCGCGGTTAGTACTTGGGTGGGTGACCACCTGGGAAAACCGCGTGCTGTTGGCAAATTTCGGGCGCGGTAGCCCGGTGGTTTGCTCGCTGGATTTGCATGCTGCCAAAAATGCCGCCGTGTTCACGCGGAGTACGACTACGTTAAACATGTGGGTCCATAAGTCCTTCCGAGAGGTTGGTGGTAGGGGAAAGAGGTTACGGTCCCTGTGGATGCCTCCCCCACTGTGTTCCGGTTTAAATTGGGTCGCACTTCCCGGCCGTCCAAACAGTTACCTTACACCCTTCTGGTAGGTCGGACGGTCTGGGTCTCAACATCAACAACGTACATTTCCTGTCACCATAGCATCCTACTTTGCATTATTTCACCTAGCACCGTCTGTCATCACAATGTATATTTTAAAAATAGTCATAGTCTCTTGTTAATAAGAATAAGATGTAGTATATTTAAAACGACATGAACAAAATATTCGAATCAAATATCTATGAAAACCGCAGCAGATATAATTACTTTCTCTATATAATTCGAAAATATATAATTGACGCTTTTCTCAAAGTAAATTTTAAAAGTAGGAAATATCAAATTCAACATATACAAATTAAGTTTCTTTTATTTAAAATATTCAAATATCGTTATGCAATTTATTTCAAATGTCATAACTCACAGAAATGCATATGTTAATAGAGTGGTGGCTTTTAATTAAAGTCGAATGAAGTTCATATAAAAGAAAAAATAACCATAAATATATGTAATTGGTTAAATTTATTTCTATTTCTGCATTTTCCCATTAGTGTGTTGAATGAAAATGAAATTGAAAATAACAGCTCAGTTTAATTTTCAGGGTATTAAACTTCATTCTAAATCTTTTAATAATAGCAAGTTTATTTCTTCAGTTACTGTGCAAGTATAAAAATGCAATTAACTAAGGTATATTTTTGTTAAACACCTTTCTAAGATTAAGGTCTTAGTCTGTAATTGTGTAAAATTTTATATTATTTAAAATATTGCGATTTAATATTTTGACTCCTAGTATGGTAAGCTTATATGAATATTTTCTTATTCTCTCATCTAGTTTTTCAGTTGATTTTGAAAGTATTTCTAATACATCATAAATGTGTGTAAATAAAATCATAAAATTTGCACTATGCACAGTCTGTGTAAATGTTTTTGTTTATATACATATATGATACTCTGTCATTCAGTTCGCTTCATCAGCCGTTAACAGTTTAGCATGCATAATCATTATTGAGTTTAACAATTAATTTTCAAGGTTTCTTTCCTATACAGCATACAAAATAATTACCTCAGTATATTAAGCGATTCTGCGTGTCGGTCATCTGACTTTAACATCTGGAGGCTACTGAGATGAATTTCTTATGTCTTATAGTTGAAATTATATTTACACTTTAATCTTTCCTATTTCAGGTCGAAGTGACATTCCCGATCTTACAGACACCGTCGTTCTTTACTTTTCATACAGGTTAGCATCCTGTCATCACTATCCTCTGCGATTTATATGGCTAGTATCCTAAACCCGCCCAATTTCTACTGTCTCTATTAAAAAATACGTTTTTAAAATTTTGATGGCATTTATTTTTCTTCATTATAAAAAAAAATCTGATGTGGGCAACACATGACTTTCCTTATATAATGCAATGGATTTACTACTTTTACAGTAAAAAAAATCTGATGTGGGCAACACATGACTTTCCATATTTCCTTATATAATGCAATAAATTTACTACTTTTACAGTTTTTTTTAACTGTATATTCAGTTTTTTTAACTGTTATTCTTATAGTAAATACTTATATTCTTTCCAAGATATTGAATTTTCTTCAATTAGTCACCATTTCCATTGCTTTGGCGTCATTTTTATTAATTTGGCGAGATTTTTGTTAATTGGGCAACAAAAATGTCGCCAAGTTGGCGACATTCCGCCAAATTCGTCGCTAAAATATCACCAAGCTTTATTGACGGGAAAATAAGTTATTCTTACAGCAGATAAGTGACTATTGGCATTCAAATACAAAAGTATTATTCAAAGTATCTTTTTCATGAATGGAACGAGCTAGTTCCATGAAAATGATGCCACCAAATTTATCGCATGTTATTACATATGAAAAGTGAACATGTTTCGCAATAGGAAATATTTTTTTATTTTATTTTATATGACTTTTTGATATTTTTTTAATGTGCACTATCTCGAGAACGATTCATGTTAGCGCTTTAAAATTTATGTCAATCGTTTTCTAATAAAACATTACATAAGAAATATCTATTTACGCAACATTATTAGTGGTTTTGATTTTTTGACAATTTTTTCAAAATTTCCCTCGAAAATTTAGGGGGGGGGGGGGGGGTTGAACATTCGATTGCGTATAAAAACAATAGGCTTCCAGTGTTTACGGATTGTGATTTTTGTACCAAATTTCGTTCGAATCAGTCCGTTCGTTCGTCAGTTATCGTCTCCATAGACTCACTGACTCACACACACACATACTTTCACACACACACGCACACAGACATAACTTCAAAAATTTTTGATTCGTGATCAGGGATGCTTGAAAAGTGCTCTCCCGTCGAAAACTCGAATTCGAATTTTCGACCCCGTCACAATTCTTTCCTTATACGGTTTGTATATAAGGAAAGTAAAAAGTAGCTGAGGCTGACGCCGACGCCGTCGTCTCTGTTTGACAAATTTCGAGTTTCTTACGATACTCTGTCACGTAGCGCAAAATTTATTGCATACAAAAATAAGAAATTTGATACATTCGTAGAGACATATTAAGGGAACACACTGATATAAACCATTTATCGATTTAAAGTTCCGTTTTGGAAATTTTTAATGTCAAATTCAAAGGAAGATATTTTGAGCGAGTTCGCGTCCTGGACTGACGAGCAAATAGCAATAACTCGAATTTTTTATGGCATGTACCTACATACCAGAATTTTTACAGAACGGATCCCTTTTTTTAAATTTTGATTTAAGTTAATAAGTTGTTAAATTTTATGCACTTGTAATTATGCACTTTTTATGCAAAATTTTCTTCTTTACGGGCGAAGATTTGAAACTATTGTTGTCATGAATATTACAATGTAATTGTTATACTTTACAAAAATAATATATTCCATTGTTCTGATTCCTCTATATTGAAAACGCAGCACTATATTTTGTCACTGTATTAAAAAAACAAACTTCAAAATATACAATTATGGGATTTATCCGATTAATGAGCGGTATGAACGGAGGGTGGAATCTTGGAATGTTACATGCTTCAGCGAGCAAAATACACGTAGGTCGTGTGCGTCAGCTGGCGGGAAAGAGCTCTCAAAGCGAGAGCTGGAGAATGCCAGTTAACGAGGGACGGTCATCAACAGGCATATGAAGCCTCCATAGCAGGCGGCACTAAAGTGCTCGCGAAGCGAGCGTCTGTGAGTAATAGGCGAAGCTTAAGGACTCGCAAAACGAGTCACAGGTGTTGGCGAGCATATCGAGCAAGGGATGAAAGTGTCATCGAGTACAGGACAAGTGGGAGGTCGTGTGAGCTAAACTGATTTAAAAAGCTGGTGGATGTCAGTTAATATTTGACGCTCCCCAACGTGTCTATTACGCTTGCACTACAATGCTCGTGAACTATGCTTTAGCGAGTTACGGGTGTTGGTGAACTAACGAGACAGGACGGAGCCCAACGGTCAAATTACGCATGCCCCATCTTACGTGCATGCCCCATCTTACGTATTACTCCTGCGTAGCAAGTGGCACTAAAGTGCTCGCGAAGCGAGCACGGGGTAGAGTCCAGCGGGCATGGTATGTCTGCGTAGCAGGTGGCACTAAAGTGACAAAAACGACAAAACGGGCAAACAAACGGGCGTTTGAAGACAAAACGGGCATGGGTAATGCCGAGCGTAGCGAGCAAGGAGTGAAAGCTTTTCAAGAATGGGGTGAAAATACAGGACTGGCAAACCGAGCGGAGGCGAAGCCTCCCTATTTACGAAGCAAGTTACAGGGATTGACGAGCTTATCAAGCGGGATACGGAGCCCAACGGATATATTACCCCTGCTCCAACGGGCGTATTATTCCTGCGTAGCAGGTGGCACTAAAATTCTCGCGAAGAGAGCTCAGCGAGCGTCTGCGAGTCGAAGATGAAACCTTCCGACTTGCGAAACGAGTTACGGGGGTTAGCGAGATTGGCGAATAGGTGCGGAGCCCAAAGGACATATTACACCTGCTCCAACGGGCGTATTACGCTTACGTATCAGGTGGCAATAAAGTGCTCGCGAAGCGAGTTACGGGGGTTGACATTCGTCGCGAACAGGGGGTTGAGCCCCCTTGTTTTATAAATAGACGTGAATTAAATACTACTCCAGTGTATCGAGAGGACATGGAAAAGATCAAAACCTGTGCTTTTTTTAATATATTTGTATCTAACATGTAGTAGAGTTCTTCAAGTGCATTTTAAAGAATCCAAGCCAAACCAAGATACGAACTGCAAATATTTTAACTGGCCAGTAAACGATCTGTGCATTCAACTTTTGATTAGGAATTATCAATGCATCTAACCTGTGTAATATAGTTGCTTAGATGCACTGTAAAGAATTCAAGCCCTAACCAGTATTCGAACAACCTACCTTCTAACTGGCCAGACAACGATGTATCACGATATATCAATTAAACTACTGATGTGAGAGGGAATTTTTATTAAATCTTAGTGTGGAAGTAGACCATACAAGGCCTTAGTTAACAAACTATTCAGAGACTGTATTTGCATCTCATAATAAGGTGGTATAATTAATATAATATTTAACTTCTCTATCTAATTTTTAACACTTTACAACAAAGTTGGAAATTGTTTATGACTTTGTTCATTCTGTCAGTCTGTCTGTCTGTCTGTCCGTTAGCACGATAACTGCCGTAAAAATAACTCAATCAAAATGAAATTTTAGTATGTTGTTCAGACGGTCTATAAGACCTAAGGGAATATAAATGAATAATATCACCCAATTAGTTTTGTATTTAATCCGGGTTGAAAAAATGAAATGCATTGAACCCTATGGGACCTAACTTTTCAAACATTTTTTAAGCGGATTTGAAATTCACAAATTGTTTCGAAATTTTTAGGTAATATTCAAATTATCCCATAAAATATATAAAAAAATTTCAGTAAAATATATTCAGTAGTTTTTAAAATAAAAATTAAAAAAATAATTACACGTTTTATATGAAGTGAACACGTGACCATTATATGAAGAGATCACGTGACTTATTTCAAAATGAAATATGGCATCCATCTTGTCTCAAAATCGTGATTTTAAAAGTTATTTTAAATTCATATTGAGTGTTGTATTCGTCCTAAAACAGCTTTATTTTTGCTTAAATTCTGTGCATCTACATACTGACACAACGCAATTACAATATATTTGAGTTTAAATGATCATCCAAATTTGATTATGTCTACAACGAAACCTATTTTTCACTTATGTAAAATGTAAACAGTAAAATATATAGAATGAGTTGTGTAAAAGTTGCTGCATTTCCTTAACGCAAAATTATTTAGCTCATGGAGTCTGCATAGCTGATATAAATAAAATATTCATTGATTTTATGGAGAGAAGGACGATTTTTTTCGATGAAGTTTTAAACATAGAGTTTAATTACTTGTACTTCCATGGTCTTAAATTTTTAAATAAAATAAATTATTATAGTACTGTGATGAATGTAATGAATGCGAAATTGTTAATGAATGAAATGTTGCTTTTATAGAGAGAGCCAGGTGTGTTATATTTCGATGGTGTCATTTGAATAAATTTCGTTTGTTTTTGATGAAGTTTTCAAATAAAATAAATAATTGCAGTATTATGATAAGGTTAAAAACATTACCGAGGAGCCAGGCGATTTATATTTAATTGACGTCATTTGAATGTTCATTTTTTCGATAAACTTTTAAGTTTTCAAATCTAATAAATTAACGTAGTATTGTGATAATTTTTAAAATATTACCGAGGAATGTATCACATTTTAGCGGTGTTTAAATGAAATTGCATTGAAGTTGGGAAGTATTTCATAATCAATGCTTTATGTATGATTGACCATTTTTGTTATGTTTTAATGTAATATGAAATAACTTGAATCCTTAATTCTTCTATGCTTGCTCCTTCAGAGATTTTCCAAACTACTTACCACTGCACGTGCTTGTATGTTATAACTGACTTTTTACTTTCCCTACAATACATGGTAATATATAGGAAAAGTATTGGAATCATGTCGAAAATCACAAGTTGAGTTTTCGAAGGATCTACACGTTTCAAGACCTCTAGAATAATAAAAAAAATATTTTTAGCGTGGCGTCTGTATGTGTATGTGTGTCTGTCCGTCTCTCTGTCTGTCTGTGCAGATTTTGTATCCACTCTAACTAAAAAACTAATTGACCGAATTTCATAAAATTTGGTAGGTACGTCACTTGTGGGCGAATCTGGTGCTGATTAGTTTTGGGTGCGAGTTGGGATAAAAGAACCTGCATTTTTTTTGCGAAATGTCCTGCAAAAGCTTTTATCGTCTCTACCTGAAAAACTATTAGACCGAATTTCACAAAATTTGGTAGATAAGTCTTTCGTGGGTGACTCTGGTACTGATTAGATTTTGGTGCGCTTGGAAAAAAAAACCTGCTTATTTTGCGAAATGGCATGCAAAAATCGTCAAAATCTAAAGTAAAATCTACGTATAATTAATTATATCCATTAAATGATTGTTTCATATATAATTTTTAATGGCGAAAAGGATAAGACCAACCCCGTTACACTAGAACTAGCCGTTCTCGAGATATTTTAGATTTTTCGTATTTTCTTTACGCCACCTTTGAAAATATGTCTAGTTACCAAACGAGAACGAAAATTGAATTAAAAGTGAATTAAATTTAATTAAAATAAAGAGAGCATTTATATAAGTCTGCAGGGAATGTCATGTGCTGCCCACATCAGAGATTTGTAATTAGAACTGAAATTCAACGCGCAAAACTATTCTATATGTTGAAAAATGAAATAAAATTTTGAACTGTTTTAATTTAGAAAGTTATGTTTTGTAAATTATAAATGTACACCAACTTGTGTATACTTATTTAAGTCTGCGGTCTTTAATAATATAGCATTATAATTGTATTAAAATAGTACAATCAAGCTAGTATTTAAGACTGACAAAGACATAAAATCTAATCATTTTAAAAATTAATTTATAACTTTAATAAAAAAATATTTATTTTGTTTTAAAGGACTTAGCAATTGCATTTTCAAACAAAATAAAAAATTCTTATGAGGGCAGCACATGACATTCCCTGCAGACTTATATTCACGTTCTCTTTATTTAATTAAATTTATTTCACTTTTAATTCAATTTTCGTTCTCATTCGGTAACCGGACGTATTTTCAATGGTGGCGTAGAGAAAATACGAAAAACAAAAATATCTCGAGAACGGCTATTCTAGTGTAATGGGGTTGGTCTTATTCTTTTCGTCGTTAAAAATTACGTATTAAACGAGCATTTAATGGATATATTTGAGTATACTTAGTTCTTTAGTTTAGATTTTGACGATTTTTGCGGGACATTTTGCAAAAAAAGGCAGGTTATTTTTTTCCGAATCGTACCAAAACCTAGTCAGCACCAAGATACCTTACAAGTGACGCATCTACCGAATTTTGTGAAATTCGGTTCATTAGTTTTTTAGTTAAAGTGGATACAAGCTCATGCGGGTCATTTCGCAAAAAAAAAAGCGGGTTCTTTTATCCCGAGTCGTACCCAAAACAAATCAGCACCAGATTCGCCCACAAGTCACTTACATACTAAATTTTATGAAATTCGGTCAGTTACTTTTTTAGTTAGAATGGATACCAAATCTGCACAGACAGACACACAGACAGACACACAAACATACACAAAGACAGACACACAGACAGACACACAGACAAACAGACACACACACAGACGTCACGCTAAAAATGGTTTTTTTCGTATTCTAGAGGTCTCGAAAAGTGTAGATCCGTCGAAAACTCGAGTTGCGATTTTCGGCATGATTCCAATACTTTCCCTATACATTACCATGTATTGCAGGGAAAGTAAAAATAATTTGTATTACTTCCAAAACGTACATTATATATTAATAATATTCTGGTAAAGTTTCAGAGCTGTACATAAATTATTACAAAACATAGTTTTTATTTACAGAAACTTTCTATTTAAGTGCCATTGTCGATCACATGTGATACAATGTTACCCGCCTGTTTTGAATTTATAATTTATTTTAAATGTGCTATGGCAATGGAACTGCCTGAAACTTTAAAATTACTTTTACATTTTTATCATTCTTAGAAAATGGAGTCTAGAAAACCTAGTCAGAAAATAGATATATGGCTTCTTCCTCATGGAGAAGTCATCGAAGAATTTATATTTTATTGTAAGTGCAGTGTGTCAATGACACTGCACTGTAGCAAAGACACTGCACTTTAACTTCAAAATCACTCTTACGTTTTTATCATTCCGGAGTCCAGAAATCCTGATCAGATGATGGATATATGGTTTTTGATCATGGAATGATCATCTACGAATGTGTAATTTATTCTAACTGCACCGTGACAATGGCACTGCACTGTGGCAAATGCACTGTACTGTTACTTTAAAATAACTATTACGTTTTTATCCTTCACAAAAAAAAATACTGAAATTCTGGTCACATGAAGTTATGGCTTCTTCATCATGGAGAAATCATATACGAATTTGTAATTTATTTTAACCGCAGTGTGCCAATGACACTACACTGTTGCAATGGCACTGCACTATAACTTAAACATTACTGTTACGTATTTATCATTCCTAGCAAACGGAGTCCAGAAATCCTGGTCAGATGGTGGAGATTTATATATGGCTTCTTTATCATGGAAAAGTCATCTATGAATTTGTAATTTATTTTAACCGCAGTGTGCCAATGGCACTACACTGTTGCAAAGACACTGCACTGTAACTTTAAAATCACTGTTACGTTTTTATTATTCCTAGAAATCTTAGTCCAGAAATCCTGGTCAGATGATGGAGTTATGGCTTATCATGGAGACATTATCCACGAATCCAATATAGAAGCCACCAAAACCCTGATAAAAGCTCTAGAGAATACCAAAACGATTACGGGACATAAGACTATAAAAAATGGAGAGTTTCTAAAGGTTATTTTCAGAAAGTGACGAACTAGTGAAAAATTTAAGAAGCTATTCATAAAGCAAGCTAAACTTCTGTAAGTGCCTCTTAAAGAAGGAATAAGTTACTTAAAGTCCAGGATGCTTTAAACTGACTCTGAAAATATGACAAATATGTGGTATTATTTTTGTTCAAATCCAAACAATTATTATGAACTTACTTAGAGCCAAAAATATCAAAGGTACATTTTCTCCTATTTCTGGTTTTCATATATTATACTTACGTCTAAAGCCTGCTACTTTTGCAAATAATATTATTTTGGCTGGATTATTCTATGGATCATGAGTATATGTTCTACACTAAGCGTCTACTAAAAGTACACGTGCCATGGCATGAAGGTTTAAGCTACATTTCCACAAAAGCGTGTTTATTTTAGAACGTTTTATTGCATAAGCAGCATTTCCAAATCTTGATGTAAACATGTAAAATATGCGTTGAAGGACTTGCCTAGGAACATTGTATTTTTAACAAGCTTTTTTCAGCACTATCACTTTTACTATTACGTCTATACATTTGCAACTGCATGCGCCAAGGCATGAAGTTTTAAGTTACATTTCCACAAACATTCTGTTTATTCCAGAACGTTTACTTTCATAGGCATCTCTTGCAAAATACTCATATAAACATGTAAAATGTGCATTTAAATTCCCAGAGTTATGCAACAATACACAAACATGCTATGAATTTATTTTATGAAAATACGGTGTATGAGATATCATCTTAACCGAATCTATCTGCTTCCTGAATTTGAATGTTTTATTGAAACATTCTTCCCCCCTCATTTTACTAATACCTCCATTGCGTGCTACCCAAGAACATTTCCATAGCAAGTACGTGCAGGTATGTTATGGCTTGCGTAGAATAATTTTAAACGGAAACGGCGCCCTGGAGAATGTTCTGATGAATTTGTGAGTTGAAATGAGCTTTTTAAATTTTGAATTTTAAACACTGCGACTTTCTGCAAATTAAGAACGTAGTCTGAGTTATGAGTGTATATACATACATGAATTCTTGCGATGTATGTATGTGATTTCGTTGATTTAAATAAGTACTTATAACAGTAAAAGTTTTATAGCATATATAATTCAGCGAACATTATAAATGTAATTGAAAATTGAAACTACAGCTTAGTTACATTAATTAAGAGATAATTAATGGATAATCAACCGATTTCTTAAGAAAAAAGTTGCATCTATATTAAAAGAAATATCATTTGGGCAGCTCAGGACATGCAGTACATGCTGTAATGAATTCAATTCTTTGACAGTGAAAAAAGTGGTTTGAAGCTTCACAAAATAATGTTTTTGAGAATGAATTACATCATATAAATTAAAATTTGGAAAAAATCGGCATTTACCTGAAAATAAATATGATTTGGGCAGCTCGGGACATTCCCATACATGCTGCAATGAATTTAATTCTTTTACAGTGAAAACAGTGGTTTTGAAGTTTCACAAAATAACATTTTTGGGGCTGAATTACATCATATAAATTAAAATTGGGAAAAAGCTGCATCTATATGAAAATAAATATGATTTGGACAGCTCGAGAAATTCCCTACATGCTGCAATGAATTTAATTCTTTTACAATGAAAAAAGTGGTTTTAAGTTTCACAAAATGATGATTTTGGGACTGAATTACATCATATAAATTAAAATTTGGAAACAATCTGCATTTACCTGAAAACAAATATGATTTGGGCAGCTCGGAACATACCCTTCATGCTTCAATGGATTTAATTCTTTCACAGTGAAAAAAGTGGTTTTAAAGTTTCACAAAATAATATTTTTGGGACTGATTTACATCATATAAATTAAAATTGGGAAAACAGCTACATCTATCTGAAAATAAATATGATTTGGGCAGCTCGGGACATTCCCTACATGTTGTAATGAATTTAGTTCTTTCACAGTGAAAGAAGTGGCTTTGAAATTTCACAAAATCATATTTTTGGGACTGAATTACATCATATAAATTAAAATTGGGAAAAAAGCTGCATCTATCTGAAAAGAAATATGATTTGAGCAGTTCGGGACATTCCCTACATGCTGCAATGGATTTAATTCTTTCACAGTGAAAAAAAGTGGTTTTGAAGTTTCACAAGATAATATTTTTGGGATTGAATTACATCATATAAATTAAAATTGAGCACTTTTGGCAACTTGTATGTCCAAACAGAAATATTTATTCATTCTCATATGCAAATTGCTCATCATAATGCAATAGGTATTCCATTAATATCCTTTGAAATTAATGACTTTAGAAGAGTTTTTAAACGTCAAAATCCAAACTGTCATAAGGTAAAATTGTCCTTATCAAAAATTACCTGTATAGGACTTACCTATGATGCCGCCACTAAGGGTGGAGCATGTAAGCTCCCGGTTCTCAAGCTCGGACTACGAACACACAAAACATAAAGAAATACACATGCTTAATTGCTCAATTTATTTTAATATTTTACTTAATAGATATCTATTGTATCTGGAGTAACTATGCTATAATTAAATCAATTATTAAAAGACACATAATACTAACAATATTACATTAATATATATATATATTTACACACATAATAACGTTGACTTAAATTTCTTAAAAACAGTTTCCTTTAAACAATCGATAAAGAATAGTTCTTACAGTTCAATATTACGAACTCGTTCATATGGTCTACTCATACGAACTGGTAGTCTATTAATTTAATAATTGTAAAAGGTGTGCCTTCCGTGCTAATAGTGACAATTGAAAGTTGGTTACCTTTTCTCTTTGTGTTACGTGCATATTCGTGCTATTTCAATGATGTAGGAACACCGTTACACATCTAACTGTACTCGCTACCATTTTGTTGCTCACGTTCTATATACACTTTTCACAAACCCAAGAAAACATGATGCTGACTCGTTCGAAAGTTTTTAAGTCGACTAAAAAACCTCAGGTGCGTCTAGGACGCTGTCGCAAAAATTGCATCTCCTGGAAAGTTCTAGAACATTCTCTCAAACCTTTTTCTTTTCACATTGTAGTGTCGTTGTTGATTCGTTGAAGTGAAGAAGGGGATGCGCTGCTTATTTATGTTTGTATTGCCATTGGCTCCCTCCGCAGCATTTAAATAGCTCATTAGCTAGGTTGGCATCCGCAATTGGAATTGGAAAATGGCTAGGTTGGCATTTGTAATTGGGTGGAAACATGTAATACAAATATTGTGTTACATGATATCCCCCCTTGCAGAGAGAAAATTTCAGCACATGGTAAACATCGCACTGAACACATATGTGTACACATTGCGGCCACTGTGGAAATGTTGCTTTTATCCACTGCACATATATCTGTCATAGAAATGCAGATCACCGCATGTAAGACACACTATATTGTAACATTGACATACATATATCGGTGCATTACAACCGACATGTCACTAAAATGAAGGAACTCGCTGTTCGGAAGATACCTCATATCGTACTTGGTAACACATATACTGCTGCACATGAAGAAATTATTACTGTTCGGAAGGCACACTATATTGTCACACGGAATTATCACGAGCACGGAAGACACCTTATTGTCACATGGAATTATCATGAGCACGGAAGACACCTTATTGTCACATGGAATTATCATGAGCACGGAAGACACCTTATTGTCACATGGAATTATTATGAGCACGGAAGAATGCGTCACCATCCTGTGACTTAACTTTCAATGTTCCGGTACTTCAATATTTATATTTTCATTATGTTGCTTAGTACAGTCTATTGTACACTTCAAATGAAGACTATCATAATTGTTATTTGCATTTCTATTTATATACAAGTTCACAACATTACATTAAAATATACGCAATTCATTACCTTGATTTCTCATTTTCACAGACGTAAATAATTTTTAGACAATTTTTTAACTGTATATATTTCTTATTTGTTATAATGAATAACATATTATATATTTTTGTGTATATAAATCATGACTCTTTTGAACACCATATTTATATCATATTACATCTCGGCCTTTAAAATATCAAATATATCATCAATATATATCAATGTACTCATTTTGCTCTTCAAAATATTGTGCATCTCACAATACGCACGAGCATTTCCTCTTCGACTGCCCTTTCGTGTGTAACAACAGGAGGAAGGGAGAAAAGAAAAAAAGAAAAAATTCGCTTGACCCGTAGCTTTCCTCTGTTCCTCTCAACGCGTTTCTATGGCAACTGCGAATCTGTTGACCCCCACGGCGAGCCTTGAATGAGTGTCTTCATTGTTTGCAGAGCGCAAACTTACGTAAAAGGGATTTTAACTGCCTTTTGCATGTATCGCTAAAGATTTAATCGTTATCGTGCAAGTTTGGCGGTATCCTCTTCTCAAGCGCGGGCTTTTAGACTGTCCGGTGGTGAATGTACGAGCTAACATTGACGTGGGATTTTCTGGCTGTATCTTTTAAGGAATTTATTTACACTTTTTCTTTCAAGTTCTTTTTTTGTATTCTTACTTATATTTATTCTACTTATCTTGTTAATAATTCTATTTAATTTGATATATATATATTTTTTTATTATTATTATCTTATGACCTTAACACAGATCTGACTGTTGAATTATAAGTTTGATTTCATGTACTTCTAATTTATTGGATTTATTTATCCCTTGTTGCAACAACGCGTGATATATTATTTTATGTGTAGTATTATGAATATACCATGCTTTTGTTATGTTATTAGTATAACTGACTTTATGTTCCCGTTTCAGCATAACTTTACATATTTATTTATTTAAATATATTCTTTCATATTTAATTTTAACTGTTATTTCTTTTTATTTCCAGTGATACTTAATTAATGCATTAATTTATTAATAATACTCAATCATTTATCATTTACATACAATTTTCTGCATTTTCCTAAATGTATTTTATTTTTATATACCGGCCGGTATTTTTAAATAACTATAATTGCCAGCAATTATAATTTTAAATTTTGATACATTGATTGTATGCTTACAATAGAAATTTTTTGTATTATTATCGTACTATGCAGGGGAGATTTTCTCCGATGTTTATTTTTAGCCTGGATATTTACTTTGAAGGTGACTAGCTTTCGCTGTACAATGGCCATATATGGAGCTGTTACGCTGACTGTGAAGGCTGGGACATTAATCCTACTCATTCAAGTTTTATTAATCCATATATGTAATTAACTTTTATTTTGTTTTTTAGATTGCGTGTTTTCGTAAAAGGTCTGTATAAACTATTTATGCCATATATATTTATTAATTTACTAATCATTGTTTACATCAGCTGTGAGTGTTTATTTTGACTTCACACTTTTATTTATTTATTTATTTATGATTTTGCTTTTATTCTGTCAGCTTTTTATAAACTATTAATTAATAATTTTTTGATTTTGAATATCCTGTACTTGCATTTACCATGTTCCATGACTTTATTTTGAATTTTATTAATTATGTTATACTATTTTTTCAAGACCCGTACAAGAAAAGGAAAAAAAAAAGAAAAGATATCATGAATAATTCCATCCCACACATCTTTATCATTGGAATGTCTACCTTGCTCTTAAGCATCTATCATTGGAAGACTTGTATTTTTGATGCCCACTACTGACTGTTACCACCTTTCGTTTTCCAGCAAGACAAATTGCAAGTAAGTGAAATTTAATTATCTCTCTCCTTCTTTCTTCTAACACCTTAGTTTATTTTATTTTAGAACATTGAGGGGTATTTTATGTATTATTTATCACTTCTACATATTTTTTCTGATATTTATTGCTCTATTCATAAAATGTATCCATACATAAATGTTTATTTATTACCTATATTTTTATTTTATACTCATATTTACAAAATCCTCATATTTACAAAAATTTTATCCTCATATTAATTTTACAAATATGTTATCCTCATATTTATTTTACAAAATATATTATCCTCATATATGTTTTATAAAAAATATTATCCTCATATTTATTTTATTTTATAACTGCCCTACGAGTTCGTAGGTCCGAATCTCCCTGCTCTTATCCCCACTTACATAGTATTTGACAATGTCCATTTTTATAACGTAGACTAATTTTTATTTTGTTTGGAAGGGAAAAAACATTTATTTACTATTTTCTTTCACTTCAAAATTTTCCGAGTCTCCGTTTTTATTTTGTTCTCAAACATTTTAATTTCCTGAAATCATCATTGTATTACATATTATTTATACTTCAGATATCTTTTATTTTTTTTATTTTTTTTTTTTTTTTTTACGTCCACTGAATTATTTACTTTACTTATATTTTCTAAGATTAAATTTATTTATTTTACTTATATTTTCATATAAATTATTTATCTTTTATCATTGTCCGTTCATTTATTTAATATCTACTTGCATAAAAGGGACGGGAATCTAGAACTTTTTAATTTTGCTGTACTGCTACTTGATGAAACGCTGATAATTTTAATAAAATGGGCTGGCGCTAATACTTTTACGTTGTACACGTTGATACTTATTGACAACATTACTGCTAACCAGTCAACCCGCTGATAAACTTTCCTACTGTTCTTTTTTTGTTGCTGTTGTTGCAGAAAAATCCATGATTTAAAAATTCCTATCCGCTGGACTTGCCTTCCTCCAGACAATTTTTTTTTTTGAAGTTTTATTTAATTTTGTGATTTTGTTGACTACCGTGCATTTTAGATAACTATCATGCCTATCCTCACACTAAGTCTTCACTACTACACACTTTTCCTCAACACTACAGTTTTCAGAATATACCATACATAATATACAATACACAATACATACTAAAATAACCATATACTTTTGCTGCCCTATGTTTTGCACATATTGTGGCACTATGCTATTTGTAACACACTTGTTGTCTATTTACTTATTTATCACTTAATTTTGAAAGTTGCTCTATCTACATAAATTTTCTATTATTATAATTATATTCATTTTCTTTACATTAACCAAAAATATCTATTTGTAGACTACCTTCCAACTTAATTTTTACATTTACTGTAGACTACCAAAATTATTTCAAAATGCTTTCCAATTTAATTTCAAAATATTGTAGGAAACTAATATATTTTATCATACCATCTAATTTACTTTAAAAATCATTATAGACTGCTACACATCTTGTAGAATGCTTTCGAATACTATTTTTTGCGTGTCCTCAGATTATAACGTCTCGGACTCTGATAATTATGATTATTGCCGTTATATTCTTTGTTTACATGCGATTGACTTCTGTCAATAGTTCGCCGTGTTTGTTTATTTTGTAAATACTTTTTACGCGGTTCTGCTTTATATAATTTATTCGCGTGAACAACTATCCATTTTTTATTTGGATCGTACATAGGTGTGATAGCGTAATTATTGTTACGAATCACCTTTACGATGCGAAATGGTCCTTGAAATTTTTTTTGTAATGCTGTGGTGGGTCTTAGGTTTTTTAAGTACACAATTTGTCCTTTTAATAATTTCTGCTGTCTAACTCTTTTAAAAAAATTTTCTTGGCGACTTTGGGCTTGAATTTGTTTTCGTTTTGTATATCTATTAATTTTTTCCGCTAAAGTAAGTGCTTCACTGACGTCATTATCATATTCAGTTTTAGTTAAATTCGGACTGTCATCAGGGTCCGCTATTTCCAGATTATTTTCTCCGGGTAATTTCAAATCTCTGGTAAGAAACAAAATAGCGGGACTGTGGTCTATATTTGCGCTGGGTGTTGCATTATGAAATAATTTTACATATGGCAAGACTTTGTGCCAATTAAATGTTTGGTCAGCCATTGCTGCCAAAGAATTTTTTATTCCTAAGTGGCTTCTTTCTAAAATTGCATTTGAGCTAGGTTTGTAAATAGACGTATATTTTATTTTTATACCATGTTGCTCTGCGAATTTTTTAAATTCCTCGCTTTTAAATTGCCTCGCATTTTTTATTTGTTTGCCTAGTTTTATTCGGCGCCATGATTTACTACACTGTTATACAATTCTAACTCTATATTAAATATTTATGCTAATACATGCATATATATACAATCATATAATACATATTTAAATTATCATTTTCATGCATTTTCTTATCATTCTACTGAGTTATATCTCATTATTAAATTCATTGTTAAATTCAATATTACATTCCGCTTATTATTAAATTCACTTTTATATTCAAACTCATTATTAAATTTAATATTATATTCAAACTCATTATTAAATTTAATTTTGCCTTTTACTTATATTTTTTTTTTACTTTCTCTTATGAAAATTAATTCTCTCCGAGCTTGACCACATACGGCACCAATTCGCGCGGCGACATCATGTCATAAGGTAAAATTGTCCTTATCAAAAATTACCTGTATAGGACTTACCTATGATGCCGCCACTAAGGGTGGAGCATGTAAGCTCCCGGTTCTCAAGCTCGGAGTACGAACACACAAAACATAAAGAAATACACATGCTTAATTGCTCAATTTATTTTAATATTTTACTTAATAGATATCTATTGTATCTGGAGTAACTATGCTATAATTAAATCAATTATTAAAAGACACATAATACTAACAATATTACATTAATATATATATATATATTTACACACATAATAACGTTGACTTAAATTTCTTAAAAACAGTTTCCTTTAAACAATCGATAAAGAATAGTTCTTACGGTTCAATATTACGAACTCGTTCATATGGTCTACTCATACGAACTGGTAGTCTATTAATTTAATAATTGTAAAAGGTGTGCCTTCCGTGCTAATAGTGACAATTGAAAGTTGGTTACCTTTTCTCTTTGTGTTACGTGCATATTCGTGCTATTTCAATGATGTAGGAACACCGTTACACATCTAACTGTACTCGCTACCATTTTGTTGCTCACGTTCTATATACACTTTTCACAAACCCAAGAAAACATGATGCTGACTCGTTCGAAAGTTTTTAAGTCGACTAAAAAACCTCAGGTGCGTCTAGGACGCTGTCGCAAAAATTGCATCTCCTGGAAAGTTCTAGAACATTCTCTCAAACCTTTTTCTTTTCACATTGTAGTGTCGTTGTTGATTCGTTGAAGTGAAGAAGGGGATGCGCTGCTTATTTATGTTTGTATTGCCATTGGCTCCCTCCGCAGCATTTAAATAGCTCATTAGCTAGGTTGGCATCCGCAATTGGAATTGGAAAATGGCTAGGTTGGCATTTGTAATTGGGTGGAGACATGTAATACAAATATTGTGTTACACAAACCAATTATAAAATGTGTGTTCTCTCGTGAATAGAATGAACTAGATCAACGAGAATGATGCTAACTAAGATATGATTTATGGAAAAGAGATATATTTGAAAATGCATGTCATTCGTATTCTAATGAAACATTTTGTATGAAATGATTTTTTAACAGTATTAATTGTTCTGATTTTATAAGATATTTTTAATTTATTCGTAAATCATGTAACATTTCAAAGACAGTTCATGTAAGTATTCTGAAGTTTGTATCATTTGCTTTCTATTAAGATAAAAAGTAAATTAAATATGCATCAAGTTATGCGCATTGCAGCAAATATCATTATGGATTTATAAATAAAAAATAATTTTGAGGAATTCCATTGAAAAAATGAGATCACAAAAAAAAAATCTGATGTGGACAGCAGATGACTTTCTCTGCAGACGTTCTCTTTATTTTAATTACATTTAATTCTCTTTTAATTCAATTTTCGTTCTCATTTGATAACTGGATTTATTTTCAAAGGTGGCGTAGAGAAAATAAGAAAAAAACTAAAATCTCGACAACGGCTAGTCCTAGTGTAATGGGGTTGGTCTTATTCTTTTCTTCGTGAAAAATTACGTATTAAACAAGCATTTAATGGATATATTTGAGATTACGTAGTATTTTATTTTAGATTTTGCCGATTTTTGTGGGACTTTTTTGCAAAAAATGACAGGTTATTTCTTTCCGAATCATACCAAAACCTAATCAGCACCAGGGTGTCTCACAAGTGACTTACCTACCGAATTTTGTGGAATTCGGTTTATTAATTTTTGAGCTAGAGTGGATACAAGATTTTGCGGGCCATTTCGTAAAAAAGGCAGGTTCTTTTATCCCGAATTGTACCCGAAACAAAGCAGCACCATATTCGCCCACAAGTCACTTACCTACCAAATTTTATGAAATTAGGTCAGTTACTTTTTTAGTTAGAGTGGATACAAAATCTGCACAGACAGACACACAGACACACATACATACGTCACGCTAAAATAGTTATTTCGTATTCTAGAGGTCTCGAAACGTGTAGATCCGTCGAAAACTCGAGTTGCGATTTTCGGCATGATTCCAATATTTTCCCTATGCATTACCATGTATTGCAGGGAAAGTAAAACGACCTAAACTACATTTAAACATCTATAACAAAAGTATTAAATGTATTGTTTAAACGGAATTAAATAAAATGGAACAGTAATAAAAATTACCCATTAATTGAAGTAAGGTGTTAGGAAATAATTTGAAGACTTGTTCAGTATTTAACAAAACTTTTCATGTTGCCATAAGAGAGAGCAGAGAGCACATATCCTAAAGGGGATTCAAACTGGCAATTTCCACTTTAATAGTCAACGATCTTATCCCTCGAGTTATTAGTATAGTATCTCATCTCGAGCTGAAATGGATACTATAAAGCGTTTGGGGTAAATTAATGAACTTTATTTAATTAGGAAGTCAAATTTACAGAACTGTAAAAAATAGTATAACGATTATTATTAGAACAGCAAAAAAAATCTGATGTGGGCAGCACATGACTTTCCCTGCAAACTCAAATTCATTTTTATTTATTTATTTATTTAATAATTTATTAAATTGAGTTTATTTGCTCAAAATAACACTAAATTTGCATTTTTAATTCAATTTTTGTTTTTATTGTGTAATTGGACATTTTTCCAAAGGCGCCATTACAAAAATGTAAAAAATCTCAAATAACTCGAGAACGGTTAGTCTAGAATAACACAGTTGTTCTTATTTTTTTCCGCGTTAAATATAACTTATAAAACAATCATTTAATTATTACATTTGAACATACGTAGTCATTTTTTTTTAATTTTGGAGAATTTTGCGGGTCATTTCGCAAAAAAAGACAGGTTGTTTTTTTCCGAATCGTACCAAAATCTAATCAGCACCAGAGTATCCCACAAGTAACTTATCTTCCAAATTCTGTGGAATTTGGTGAATTTGGTGAAAAAAAGGCGAGTTCCTTATTTTCCGAATCACACCAAAAACTAATCAGCATCAAGGTCATACCCATGAGACATACCTACCAAATTTTATGAAATTCAATCCATTAGTTTCTGAGTTATAGTGGATACATACATTGCACAGACAGACATACACCCACACCCACATACACAGGCGTCACGCTAAAAATACTTTTACTTTCCCTGCAATACTTGGAATGTATAGGGGAAGTATTGGAATCATGACGAAAATCGCAAGTCGAGTTTTCGACGGATCTACACGTTTCGAGACCTCTAGAATGCGTAAAAAACATTTTTAGCCTGACGTCTGTGTGTGTGTGTCTGTGTGCCTGCCTGTCTGTCTGTGAATATATTGTATGCACTCTCGCTGAAAAACTAATTGATAGAATTTCATAAATTTTGGTAGGTAAGTCACTTGTGGGCGAATCTGGTGCTGATAAGTGTTGTTTATGATTCAGGCTTTTATTTTGTGAACAAGGCGCCTAAAAATTGCTGTATCCTCTCAAGCTGATAAACTAATGGACCGAATTTTACAAAATTGGGTATATAAGTCGCTTGTGCGTCACTCTAGTGCTGATTAGATTTTGGTACGATTGGAAAAAAAAACCCTACCTTTTTTTTGCAAAATAGCACGCAAAAATCGACAAAATTTAAAATAAAAAACTACGTATGCTCATATATATACATTAAATGCTTGTTTTATACGTAACTACGAAGAAAAGAATAAGACCAACCCCATTACACTAGGACTAGCCGTTCTCAAGATATTTTAGTTTTTTCGTATTTTCTCTACGCTATATTAGAAAATACGCCCAGTTACCAAATGAGGAAGATAATTGTATTAAAAGTGAATTAGATTTAATAAAGTAAAGAGAACGTTGATATAAGTCTGCAGGGAAAGTCATGTCCTGCCAACATAAGATTTTTTTTTCGTTTTCTAGAGGTCCCAGAACGTGTAGATCCGTTGCAAACCAGATTTGCGATTTTCGGCATGATTCCAATTCTTTCCCTATACATTACCATGTATTGCAGGAAAAGTAAAAATCTGAAGTGGGCAGCACATGACTTTCCCTGCAGACTTATGTCCACATTATCTTTATTTTAATTAAATTCATTTCACTTTAAATTCAATTTTCGTTTTCATTTGCTAACTGGACTTATTTTAAAAGGTGGCGTAGAGAAAATACGAAACAAGTATAATATCTCGAGAGCGGCTAGACCTAGTGTAATGGGATTGGTCTTATTATTTACTACGTTAAAAATTACGTATAAAACAAGCATTTAATGGATATATTTGAGCACACGTGGTTTTTATTTTAGATTTTGTCGATTTTTGCCGACAATTTTGAAAAAAAAAAAAGTTATTTTTTTCCGAATCGTACCAATATCTAATCAGCACCAGAGTAACCCACAGGCGACTTATTTACCTAATTTTGTAAAATTAGGTTAATTTAGAGTGCATAAAGGCAATTTTTGCGGGTCATTTCGCAAAAGAGGCGAGTTCTTTTATCTCTAATCGTACTAAAAACTTATCAGCACCATGGTCACGCACAAGTGACTTAGAGTTAATAAAGATATACCTCCAAATTTTATGAAATTCGGTACATTAGTTTTTGAGTTAGAGTGGATGCATGCATTGCACAGACAGACAGACAGACAGACAGACACACAGACACACAGACACACACACACAGACGTCACTCTAAAAATATTGTTTTCTTATTCTAGAGATCTCGAAACATGCAGATCCGTCGAAAACTCGAGTTGCGAATTTCGGCATGATTCCAATGCTTTCCCTTTTCCCATGTGTTGCAGGGAAAGTAAAAATGGGATGTGGGCAGCGCATGACTCTCTTTACAGACTTCCCTCTTTATTTTAATTAAATTTTCTTCACTTTTAATTCAATTTTCGTTCTTATTTGTTAACTGGATTTATTTTCAAAATTGGCGTAGAGAAAATACGAAAAAACTAAAATATCTCTAGAACGGCTAGTCCTAGTGCAAAGGGTTTGATCTGATTCTTTTTATCGTTAAAATTTACGTATAAAACAGGCATTTAATGGATATATTTGAGCATACGAAATTTTTTATTTCAGATTTTGAAGATTTTTTGCGAGCCATTTCGCTAGAAAAGACTGGTTATTTTTATCCGAATGAATCGTACCAAAATCTAATCAGCTCCAGGATAACCCAGAAGTGATTTATCTACCGAATTTTGTGAAATTAGGTCCATTATTTTTCCAGCTAGAGTGGATACAGGCAATTTTTTGAGGGCCATTTTGCAGAAAAAGTGGGTTCTTTTATACCGAATCATACTAAAAACTAGTCAGCACCAGGGTCATACCCAAGTGACATGCCTACAAAATTTTATGAAATTAGGTCCTTTAGCTTTTGAGTTAGAGTGGATAAATATATTGCACAGACAGACAGACAGACACACAAACAGGCGTCACGCTAAAAATTTTTTTCGCATTACAGAGGTCTCGAAATGTGTAGATTCTTCGAAGACTCGAGTTGCGATTTTCGGCATGATTCCAATACTGTACCCATGCATTACCATGTATTGAAAGGAAAGTAAAAATATTAAGATTATTATTAGAACTTTAAAAAATTATATAACAACTGATATTGTATTTAATTAAAAATATTATAACGATTAACTGTAAAAATTAATATAACGATTAATATTGAATTATTAAAACGTTTTACTGTAAAAAATATTATAACAATTAATATTAAAATATTCGACAATTACTATTAATACATTAATATTAAAATAACGACTTTCATAAATCTGCATCTACTTCAATACTGCAATTAAAAAGAATAATCTTAGAACATTATTATGAAAATAAATATTATGTACTAGTATATATCAACACCATTAGTAAGATATATCTATTATAGTTATTAAGAAGTTCAGTATTTGAATTTTAAACTAATTCTATATATTACACGTTTACTTATTTCAGCATGTATACCAACAGGATATAGCATTTCCATTAAAGTTTACGTATAAAATATTCATTATCCTTTTATAAGGAAAATAAAATATATCGCTGAAAATATTTCAATTTGTTTTATTCAAAACTTTGTAGAAATAATATATTTTACAAGCATTAATAATGTATTTTTAAGGTAAATATGTAAATATATATTTATATCATTGTAGTATACATAATGTACGAGTGAAATAGTCTATTAAAAGTTTATTTTTTTCGGAATATATTAATAATAAAAAGCAATATATTTAACTCAAATAGTCAAACAAATGTAAATCATAATGAACAGTAAACAAAATATTTCAATATCATATATAATATAATTTTATAATATATTCTAAAATATGAAAATATTAATCAATTTAAAGGGAAAATTCAAAATTAGAAATGTTCAGAATCTGTAAAATGTATAAGCTAAAATATCTGCAACTTTATATATTGGACAAAACACATGACTGTTTAGAAAACTGGACAACAGTGTGAAATATAGAGCAAATAAATATATATGTATATAGATATGTGTTGGAAATCATTGGGAGTCCTTCTTCAGTGCAACAAGCCTGGTACACAACTTACTAATAAGGGCAGACTGACCAGGTCAAACATAAAATGGCTAAATGGCAAAACTCCGAAAATAGCGCTACATAGCTTGAAGAAAAGTAAGTGAAACAAGAAAAAGTATAAAACCAACGAAATATGAATTTCAGATGCAAATATGAAAATAAAATGAATTATGGATCAACTCAACTATCTTATACCAGAATCTATTGTAGTAGTTTTTCTAATACTATAATTTTCAGCAAAATTATTTTTTATTTCCATTTTTCTTGTAGAAAATCAGACTGTCAACATTATCTTGTCCGGGATTCAAGTTCCGAACCTCTGATTAAAAGTTCGCCCAACCTTAAGCGAATTTTCGAAATCCAACGAACGCTTTGAAAATACGATCGTTTAGAACAAAAATAAAAATATCTATGTTGTGACGTCATGACTTCAGAGAACGTAACATCCTTCCTTCAAGGAGTCCATTCAAGCCGCCCAGTTGTGACGTCAAGAAGCAGCAATTTGTCCAGCTAGCTTTAACAAATGGTTGTCAAACTTAAAAATCGCCACTTTCATGGTCCCACCCAAAAATTTCAAAAAAAAAAAAAAAAAAAAAAATCGGAATTGGAGATTATTAAAAAAATCATTAAAATGCGAAGATATCATTTCATATTCAGGAGAAAATCTTTAATGAGCCGATGCACAAAAGTAAAATTAAAATTGCACGTTGCAAGTTTCACATATTTCGATTGATTTTCATTTTTGCCTAACTTATATATGTAATTGTTCATTAGAAAATGAGTGGATAAAACTTTGAAACACTAACATGGGTCTTTCTAGAGATATTGCATATTTTTCAAATAAATTTATAAAAAAAGTCACATAAAATTACAAAAAAGTATTAAGACAAAATATTAACTATAGCTAATAATGTTCAATTTGCTTTAAAATGTAATATTATGCGATACATTTGTTAACATTTTCCTCATGAATCTAGTTCGTTCCATTCACGATAGAAGGTACTTTGAGTAACAGTTTTAGATTTTGACGTCTAAAAATTTGTCAATAGCTATTTATATAAAAGAAAATCTTGTCGGTAACGATCGGCAATAAATTTAGCAAGCTTGGCGATTTATTTAGCAAAATATTTACAACTTAGCGATATTTCGCATAAGATTGTGAAAAATATCATTAAAATTGTAAGAATGACAACGAATTGAATATTTATATTATTATTTTTATTAGTACTTTAATATACCGACTATATTCTTTATTACGGAGGTTATCGATATTGATAATTGTCAAGTTAATGTCAGTTTAATGAAATCCAAGTCATCCTAAAAAACACATAATATACAATTCACCATTAAAAAGTTTTGCCGTGGATCTAATACATACTAATTTGTTCACTGTAAAAGAAGTAAATTCATTGCATTAGGGTACTGTTCACATAATATGCTGCTTACATAAGATGGTTACTTTCCTTATATACATAATGTATAAGGAAAGTATTGTGACAGGGTTGAAAATTCGAATTCGAGTTTCCGACGGGGGAGCACATTTCAAGCGTCCCTGATCACGAATCAAACATTTTTGAGGTGATGTCTGTGTGTGAGTATGTATGTGTGTATGTGTGTGAAACTATGTGTGTGTGTGTGTCATTGAGCCTTTGGAGACGATATCTCAGGAACAAATAGATCGATTCGAATGAAATTTGGTACAAAAATCACAATCCCTGAATACTGGAAGCCTATTAGTTTTAAACGTAATTGAATGTTCAGAACGCTCCTAAATTTTCGAGTGAAAGTTTGAGAAAATCATCAAAGAATCAAAACCTTCAAAACAGTTAAGTAAATAGATATTTCTTATGTCATCTTTCCTTAGAAAACGATTGACATAAACTTTAGAACGCTAACATGAACCGTTCTCGAGATATTGCGCATTTTTAAAATAAATTTATCAAAAGAATCCCATATATTAAAAAATATATATAATATATGGCGAGACATGTTCACTTTTCATATGTAATATCATGCGATAAATTGGGTGACATCATTCTCGTGGATCTAGCTCCTTCCATTCATGAGAAAAGATAGAGTAATAATTTTGTATTGGAACGCCAATAGTTATTTATCTGCTATGGGAACAACTTATTTCTCCGTCCATAACGCTTGGCGAGATTTTTGCGCCGAATTTGGATGAATGTGGTGACTTGACGACTTTTTAAAGTGTTGCCAAATTAACGAAAATCTCGTCAAGTGGATAAAAATGACACTAAATCAATGAAAATGACGACTAATTGACGAAAATTCAATATCTTGGAAAAAATATAAATATCTACTATAAGAAAAATCTATTTTTTGTTGTAAATGTAGTAAATTCTTTGCATTATATCAGGAAAGTCATGTGTTGTCCACATCAGATTTTTTTAAATATAAAGGAGATATCTTATGGATTCTGTTTACATATCATTAAAAAATCGCTCATCAATATTTCTGTTGATTTCATGCTGCATAAAATTTTTGATCACCAAGGAGCAGATTTGTGTGAAAATTGCTTAGGAAGTAACTCAAATTTTTAAAAATATTCATTAATATGATGTTTGGCTTAACGTATCACTGCACTGAATTTTGTAGTTTATGATTGCTTAAATTTTCTGATTAAAACACGTGATCAAATGAATGAGGAACAGATAGACTGATAAACAGAAACACAGATTACTAATAAAATTTGATATGTTGAGCGAAATATTTGGGTTAAATTGCATATTTGTGCAAATCTGTGTAAATTAGTAGATTCTGGGATTCTTTAAAAATGTATATCATGATTTTAAAACAGACTTCTTTGCACATTGCGGATTTAAGAGGGACAAATATGCAAATTACGATATTCTCACAATATAATTTTCAGTATCCAAGTACTAGAATAAATAAATACTAAGGGTTCTTTTTCACAATTCCGAGTAAAAGTATATTTTAATATAAAGATAATTTTATTTTAATTTGATTTGATTAGAAGTACAAATGCTTTTTTTTCATTGAATGCACAGAAAATAAATTATGCACAACTTTTCAATTATTTTTTTTAAATTATCCTTATATATTTTTACGTGTTTGAAGCTTTCTTAGAAAACGAACTGAATACACATTTTTTTTAATTTAAGCAGAAGTAAAAATTAAATGACGCTCAAAATCGTCTAGAAAAACTTAAAATTAATATATAAAATATTTAAAAGGTCTATAATATTATAATTGGATGAATTTATGGAATTTTTACCCAATCATGCTAAACAACATCATTCTCTCAACAACTTACACTTTTGTCAACAATAAATCGTATATTCAAGATTCAACAGCCACTTACACGAGGAATATTATGAATATAACATTTCCAAATAATCATAATACTCTATGAGATTACTTTTCCCAAGTTCGGAGAAACTATATGAGGTCAAAAAATACTTTTATTTGCAAAATGCATCTTGAACAGGGAATGCAATATTTTCATTTTAGTAACGATCGCAACATAAATCTTTACATCCCATACATTACATCAAAGTGATTGCTATCTTAACCGCAGAAAGTTTCCTTCGAAAATGTTTTATTGCTTTTTCTGATTTATTAGTATTGATCTCATAAATGTGTTAGCGTAACGATCAATATGGTGTTGTGAAAAATTGACTTACTTACTGATATACTGTAATGGTCCTTGACGTCTTTTTAACAGTATACTGTTTTATTGACTAAAATATATATATTATAATATTTAATAAATAGCCATAGCCATCAATTAAATTCAAAAAACATATGTTTGTTACATTATAAAGGGATAAAGGCAGTACCGAATTTCAAGATATTTTGATGGGTAGCCTTTGTGTACTACTACAGTAGAACCTCGATTATCCGACGTAATTGGGACGGAACCTACATAGGATAATCGAAATTTCCGGAAAATAGATAATTTTTCAATAATCGTTTAGTTTAATATGTAACATCGTCATCGAACTGCTATTATGACTACTTAAACTGCTAAATAAATATCTAAATTCAAATTACAGTACAGTATAGTAGTACATGAAAATTTATTTTGAAACAAAAAGCTTACAATGATTTAAATGGAAGCTTCATCTGGCGTAAATTGGTCATCTTTTGTCGTGTAGCTCTGTCACGAAGTTTTTTTAAAAGCATTAGTTCAAAGGAATCACACTGTTATTGCTGTTCCAACCAAGCAAGGCCTTTTGAAAAACACTCAAAAGCATCATTGTTACAAATATTTACTCGGGAATCATTAAATTTCGGCGATAATTTCCTCATCATTAAGAAACTGGAAGCCTGCATCTTCCATGTCACAAATCAACCAATCTGTTATTTCTTTGATCCCACAGTTTTCAAACCTCGCGTCGTGCTCAAAATGTTTGAAAATTCAGTAACACCATATTTCGTAATGTCTGTAATATTTTCATCTGCGCTAGCTGAAAAGTTCAGCAAAAGTTTACTCCAACTTCGTCTTAGTGTCAATTGCGTCATACATTCCCATGTTTCGCTGATAATATAAATGCAGTTTTTAATGTTGACAGATTTCCAAATCTCTAGTATTGAAACTGTAGATGCAGATTATCCTTCAAAAGGTTTTTTTTTTTTTTAATTTCTTTCGAATACGCCGTTTTAAAGACTCCAAAATGCCCTGATCCATAGGTTGCAGAAAAAAAAGTCAGGAAACCCGCGTCGGTTAACAGAGCATGCCGGTTAAACGAGGGTCGGATAATCGAGTTTCTACTGTACTTATAATTTTTGCGTCAGTATGCTCTCTTAACTGGTTCAGAGTGGCACAACCGTTATATAAACCTCTAAATAAACGGTGTCCAATTTGATTCTCCATGTTGACGTGATATAAACAGCACTGTCGGCATAGACTGAAATATATGCTGATTTTTGCATGACCAAATGTATGTTGTATTCTCAAGGGTCGTAAATGGCAGATATGTCTTCATTTATGCCTCTAAAAAGACCAGCAACGTAATCCACAAAGAAGATTGTGTATAATTGTAAAATTTACAGGTGAATCGAAGTCCATTCTCCGTTCCTAACGAAACGACAGCATTTGCCTGAATTTTGAGATCCCTTGTTATTGAAAACTACAATAGATTGGAAAATGAAAATTTACATACATATATAATATTGCACGCATATATGCAAAATCCCATTTCCAATAATTGACACGAATTGTAACGGGATGAATTGCCCATTTGATAACATATCATGTTCATTACGTTTCATACAAGTAACAAGTAAACAACTTCTAAATAGCTTCAAATCGTGTGCACTTGCATGCATTGTGACTTAAACATGCTCCTGTATATAAAATACGTTATTACGATTAAAATGTGTTAAGTGTTTTTTTGTTGTTGTTTTCATGCATTTTAAATTGTTCAATTTAATATTCATATTCAAAAAAAAATTATATGCACTTTTATATTAGGATTCTGAAATATTGAATTAAATGTGTTTTACGTCTAATTTCAGCATTATTTGTTACATTAAGTTTTAATTTGAAATCGTTCACAGCACGCATACTTTATATGATCAGGTCCGAACAAAACCTGGCTTTATGCTAACAAGAAAATAGCTTCTTTCCGTCTGATTGTAACGCTTCCCGATAAACTTGGCGACCTTAGAATCTAATTTACAGAAATAAGGCCAACTTGGCGATATTTGGCCCCAGTATGTCGAAAACATCGTTAAACTACAAAAATGACTCTAAATTAACTAAACTGATGCCGAATTCATGGTCTAATTATTAAAAAAGACACAAAATACACATACAAATATATATATATATATACTCTGAGACAAAAACATCGAAGCAAAACGCAAAGTAATCCGATAGAAATGAAACTGTACATGTAAACACCTGTCGACCAAATATGTAAATGATCAAAAATTCGCAGCCAATAAAGGAATAGCCGGAACTACAGCGCATTGAAACTGTGCACCATGGTGGTGTATATTAGGAACAAAACTCGCTTTCAGGAAGAAAACGTGCAGGGGATTTCGATTGTGTTTACGTGCATTGATTATAACAATGCCCAGCCGGCGAATTCTAGAACACTACGAGAATATGAAGGAGCTTGAAAGAGGGCGATCGGTCGGACTGCATGAGGCTGGATGGGCACGCCGACGAATTGCTCGGCATTTGGGAAGGAACGAGGCAGCAATTACACGCTATTGGCAGAAATGGTTCCGGAATGGCAGATTTTAGTGGCAAACGGGCAGCGAAGGGCCTTGAGCGAAGACAGATCTGGCAGGTAGAACGATTGACAGAGCAGCTGTGACTGAACGAGATTTGTCGTTATCAACCATCCAACGTGTGACAAATTCGAAAGTGACCACCCGGACTATTAATAAAAGACTACGGGAGCGGAATCTATATTCGTGGCTCACGCCGCCTACCACTAGCCAGAACGCGCCGTCAGCAGCGATTAGAATGTTAACGTGTCCGATCAACGTGAAATTGTTCGATTTGGGAACGAATTGTCTTCAGTGATGAATCCCGTTTCGAACTGAGTTCCAACGACCAGCGCAGATGTATCTGGAGCGAGCCGGACATCGTTAGGATCCTATTCTTACTGTCACACGCCACATGACCCGACAGCAGGGAGTTATGGTCTAGGGTGCCATTTCGTTTGATAGCCGAACCCCTTTGATAGTCCTCCTTGGCACCATCGCAGCACAGCGGTATGTTGCCGATATTCTACGACACGTTGTATTGCCATTCCTTTCGCGACAACCCGTGCTAACATTTCCGCTAGATAATGCCAGGCCACACGCGGCACGTCTCTCTATTGATTGTACGCGTGCTTGGTCACACTACCATGGCCAGTCAGATCATTAAAACTCTCGCCTATTGAGCACACTTGGGCTGAGGTGGGGCGTCGCCAGCGACACTCCCAGAATGTAGACGGATTAACTCGTCAGTTGGAGGCCATTTGGAACAACATCCCTCAGAACACCATTCGGCAACTTTATGTATCAATGCCACGTCGGGTAATAGCTTTTATCGAGGCCAGAGGTGGACCAACGCCATATTGACATGCTCACTTTGTGTTGATCTTTCAGTGCAATAAATCTTCCAATTGTTCAGAAATTCTAATCGATTCTTCTTCTGTACATCCACATTATATGCACTAGCCTTTTTCTTATTTGATAATTATTTCTTGGTATGTCGATTTTTTGTCTTAGAGTGTATATAACACACATACACACACATACACACACACACACACACATATATATATATACACTCTTTTCCAAAAAAAAACCGAAGCACCATGAAGAATTTAAATCTTTTTATTGAAATTAAATATGCATACAGATCATGCACAGATAATGAAATGATTACAAAATCAAGGCCGCAGGACCCATTAATGGTTAGCAATTGGACATTGAGTTTTCAAATCAATAATTGGTGAAACCCCCTCCCCCTTGGCGGTAATGCATGGTATACGTCTATGTAAGGAGTGATACAGTTTCCTAATGTCATCAGGCGATACATTCTGCCAAGCATTTCTCAATTGTTGCTCCAGATTTGCTACATTTCGGGGTCCCGAATCTGGCGGCCTAGCATGTGCCATACTTGCTCAAATGGCGAAAGGTCTGGCAGTATCAACACATGGAGATAGTCCACAGATATATTAGCCGTTTGTGGCGTGGCATTTTTTTGTTGGAAAAGGGCATTAGAATGACGTGCCATGAAAGGTGAGGCGAACGGCAGCTGGATTTCATGAACATATCGTTGAACTGTTAAAGTTGTACGCAGAATGATAGGTGGCGACCTGTTGCCGTAAGAGATAGCACCACACACCATCACACCAGGGGTAAGGGTTGTGTGCCTGTGTAGAAAAAAGGCTGATTGAGACCGCTGGTCCTTTCGCCTCCACACAAGTACCTGATGGTCATCTGCTGAAAGACTGAAACGTGATTCAGCGCTAAATACTATGCGATGCTAGACTGCTGGCAGCCGTGATTCTCGGCTGCGACACCACTCCAAACGGCTCTATCTGTGCTGTGGTGTCGTGAGCAGAGTTCTTAATGGCCGCCGTGAGCTTAATTCTACCTCAGTCAAGCTCTTTGAGATAATGGAATGTAGCACGTGTGGTATTGAAGAGGCTGTAATACGTTGGACGGCAGACAATGATGCCGTTAGGTCAGTCCGGGTCTGTCGCACAATCATCCGATCTTGTCTCGCATTCTTTCACTTTGGCCTTTCAGAGCCTTCATTCCGTTGATGAGTTCCTTGCAGCAACCATTGCGGCCAGCACCTTTTCACAGCAGTGTCCTTTCGGTGCAGGTGGCTGCTTATTGCTCGGTATGACCAGATAGCTTCACCGATCCCGTCTATACGACCACGTTCGAACTCCTCTAATTGCTTATAAGGTCTTCGGCAACGTCGTAACAACATTATTGGCTGTGCGATTATTGGTGTATTGTGGTATATATATATATATAGGCAAATTAAGTTTTGTTTAAATCATTACATGAGAAATCATTAAGAGAAATCGCAATCATTATGAGAAATCATTAAATCATTATGAGAAATCGCAACTATTTCAGTGAAACATAAAAATATATCACTTCCGTTTGTAGAAACCAAGCTATCTACACGCTAACGATTGGAGATTTTCAAAGCTGTCTACAGCTTCATAAAGTCATTAATTGACATTATTCTTTATGAATTCTATACATTGTGACATCTAAATTCCTTGTTATAATGCGCAGCCATGATTTTTTTTAAATGAAATGAACTTTTGAATGAATTATATTATAATATGTACAAATAGAATCTCTGTTAACGACATTTTGACGTTGACCTGAATCACGTGACTGTGACGTACGTCACTTGCATATTGTCCATACTAAGGCTCCTAACTATACAGGTTGTCGCAACAGCCATTTGAATCTAGCCGGTCTATTCACTTATCGGTTGCTTGTGCTATTTCAATGGCGCGAGCATGTTACACGGTTCATATTTAATACGCGATTTAGCTGTAAAATAGGGGATTGCTTTTGAAAGATGTAACAATCATTCAAGAAAGTAGTTTAGAACGTTTTGATTTTCTAAGATATCTACAAAAGGAAGTGAACCTAATCATCTTTTCACCATCCTCTCAACTGGGAGCCCCTCACTTTGCACAGTCATTCCCTCAACCGGGAGTCAAGTTGGCCACTGTTGCGGCAACCTGTACATTTTGGAGCCTTAGTCCATACCATTAATTAGTTTCTTTCTCATGTAAGACGTGGTTTCAGTTCTACGTTTTCCCCGCATTGACCGTTTTTAATTTTTAACGATTTCTTTACTGGACGGCCAAATGATTTTGAGTACTATACTAATTGCGATACAGATGTGATCACCACACAACTGAAAGGAAAGAAAATTATTTAATGGATTCTTCACCGGAGGACAGTAACGACGACAAAACGGAAATTGAAGAAATTAAAGTGCCTTCATTCGCTTCATTCTTTTTCATTTTCTTCGTTTGCTTTATTAAAATTATTAAAAACCTTTTTCCTGGGTTAAGACTTGCAAAAATCGCATTTGCAAAGTTTCTTAGTAATTTAAAATACCCTTTTTCAAAAGAAGCATTAATATAGTATGAGGGGAAAATCACACATTTTTATAAAACAAATTAAAATGTAAGTACAGCACTATATATGCATTATGGTACTCATGTTTTTCATATGAATAACATCTATGGATAAGATCCCCTGGTGGAAAAAATATCTTACGAAAAATGTAAATATTTTAGATGCTTATACTCCCAAATCTAATAGTGAAAAATGTAAATATATTTTCTTGTTTTGTCGGAAATAGGATCCATATTATGAATACATATAAAAACTTTCAATATTTTAATACTTTGAAAAAAAAAATTCCGAAAAAACTGCGAGTTTTTTTTTATTTTTTCCATACTTTTACTAGAAGTTTATAGCAAACTATAAAAGCAAGTTATAAATAATAAACGACAAAAATGTGCACTAGAAAATTTCGTATTAAAAACAAATATGTATTATTAAAGAAAACTCTTATATTGTTCGTGTAATCGTCTTGTACATTAGGAGAAGATTGAAAATATTCCGCTTTCAAAGATTGTGATGCTGATATCTCAAAAGCCAAAAGAAGGAGTTTTGAACAATAAACAATCATTTATAGCTATTTAATGTTTTCAAGTGTATAAATTCAGTTTGGATCAAGCTCTATTATTTCGAAAATTATTTAAAAATGTATTTGTCTGGGCAAGTATTTTTTTATATTTTCATTTTTCATACTTTCACTCAAAATATCTTCGTAAATAAAAAGACTATTAGATATAAAGTTAACTATAAATACAACTACTATTTGATATAAAGGATAAGTGACAAAATTATGCATTAGCACATTTAATTTTTAAATCCTTATTTATTTAAATAAACTCTTCTAATTTTCGAGTCTTGTCAAGTAGAAGAAGTATGAAAATGTTACTTTTTTCAAGTTTGAAATGCTTGTATATTAAAAACAAAGAATGATAGCTATAAGCAGAATGAGAGCTGGTATGATGTATAGCTCTTTGAAAGTCCTAAATGTGTATATAATCAGCGTTTGGATCGAGTTACTCTTTTCTATATTACAAAATTTGAGGTTTTCTTTACAAAATGTTGTTCATGCAGAAACCATTACGACTCCATCAGCCTGGAGCCACCGCCAATTTTTATTTGTTGATTTTTAACGTTTAATTTTGCTGACTATGTTATACCTAATTTATATTTTATTTTACATTCTGTAAGTTTTGTATCACTACCTGTACAGGTAATACTCCTCCGATTTTACTTTTGCTTTTTCCCTCGTTGTGGAATATTTTTGCTGGTCGGCAACAAACGTAAATTAAAGAGTTCACTGTATTAGAATTCATCGTTGTCGAATGTAACATACATAAACTCAAATTTATATACAGAGTGCATCTAAGTAGAACTAAACATTTCAAACATATTTTTAATGAATTTTCTGTATTCACATTTTTACCATCTATAATTCATATCTATACTTCACTTTCTATTTGTGAACAAGAATTGTTTCCTTCAAAATGTTGATTTGAATTTACAAATTAAATTTGAATACCCTTAAAAATTGTCTAAAATATGAAAAAAATCCTTAATCAATATATGTCTCTTTAACTTCGCCATACATTTCAAAATATCGTTATTGAAATAAAATTTGCCAATTTTTTTGCTCATGCATTATACATAGAAGATCAAAGTAATGTGTTTCTTCTCCCTAATGCAATTGTTAAATGCGTCAAAATCTTATTATTAACCCGTTAGAAGAGGAATACGTATCACAAGGGAGCACTTTTACTTTGTTGTCGTTACGTTTCATTTCATTTTAAATTATATATTTTATTTATATCGCTGTGCATTTAACGTTGATTTTTAGGAAACGTAATTTATATATTAGCATAAATATGTATAATTTTCTAGAATAACATATTTATTGATGGAACTTCTATCGAAAATGTAAGCTTATATGTATGGCGCGCAGATATTTTTCAGCGAAAACGATTCCAACTCAGAAACATGAAAGCATTTCGCAATAATTTTTGTTTTTTGTCATATTTATTCAAACAAAGATGTGTTTATATATATATATATATATATACTATAAGTATCTGTGCAATTCTACAAGGTGTAGGAATGCAAATTCCATACATAATTTGTTCAGTAATTGCAGCAAACGTAAAAACTTTAAATATTATCTTTTGCACATAGACTAAACAGATTTTATTGTTTATTACTTTCCCTGCATACATACTAGAATGCATATATTTCCCATCAGTCATAGTATAAAGATTGAGTTAAATGCTTCTTGGCATACCGTATCTAATCAAATAATATTCTCGACATCCTCAAAAGATATAAGACGAGCATTATTCATTATTAACTCAACATATGATCAACATAGGTAGTTGATTTCGAATAAAGTCCACTCGTAAGAAAGAAGAATTAGGCAAGCCTCTAAAAGCCAAGCGATCAAAACTTGGTTAAGTTCATGGCCTCACTAGTTGTATTAGTGAAGAAGAATGGTGGTGTGTTCCAGAAGATTCTGTAGCAATTACACTTCTACGAATTGACGAACTTTAGATATTCTCTCCGGGAGTAAGTGGTTTTCGAATCTAAATTTCTATCGTGATTACTGGCAAGTGTAGATACATCCTTATGATCAAGAAATTATAACTTTTACCACCGGACTAGAGGCCTGACAATACAAAATGCTTTTTGGACTTTGTAATGCACCTGCAACATTTGAATATCCAATGGATACCTTGCCTAAAGGACTTTTCTGTGATTCCTGCTTCGTACACTTTGACAATATAATATATGTTGGGAGATAATTTCCTTAATGTATGCATAAACTTAAGCGTGCATTTGCAAAACTAGAGAGTCTTTAAAATGCAAACTATTCCGGAAATACGTCACTTATTTAAAGCATGTCATGCCTGCTAAGAATATAAGGACAGACCCTGACAAAATCAATGCTGTTAAAGAATGGAGCAGACTGCAGGATGTTCATCAACAAAGTTTTTTTTTTACCATGCCTAGTTTCCTCGAACTGGTTACCTATTATTGACGGTTTGGGAAAAATGCCTTTAACATTCCTAGACCATTACACATGTTTTCAGAAGTTGACGTCAAATACGAATGGGTGGCTGAGTGTGAAAACGTCTTCTATTAGCTTGAAAAAATATGAATTTGAGCTCCCAATTTGACATATCTTCGACCAACGGAGAGTATTATACTCGATAAGAACAATAGTAAAGTAGGAATAGAGATATTTCCTAAACAAAATATATCAGAAGGTAGGAACATGTCATCGCATATTTCAGCAAGCATTTCTCAAAGTCTGAAAAAATTATTGTGGAACAAGGAAATATATATTGGCAATTTCCAAATCTGCAGATATTTTTCATCATTATGTACTCATCACGCTACTTTGAGCCGGCACCTCAGCTTTAAAAACCCCAAGAATCCAGACAGTTCAGCTCACTTGAAGATATGGAGCAGTTTAATGAACGGCCGTGAAGAAGTTTTAAGAACCCTAAAACCTAAGCCGTCAAGCTTACTAGAGGCTATGGAAAGTTCAATGAACGGCTGGGAAGAGAGTTTGAAGAACTCATACCTTCCAGCTCATTCGAGAGTATGGAGCAGTTGAATGAACTGCCGAGAAGGAACTGCTTGCAATCCACTCATATAAATGCTGAAGCGTTCTAATGAAGATATTGTACTTTGAACCATGTACATTGGTCTCATGTAGAGATTAGTTCGGAAGATAAATTTTTAAAAGATGCAGAACATTTTTGAGCGGGGATTGAAGATAGATATATCCAGTCAATCCTGATCCATAAATAACAAGTGAATGAGAAAACAGCTTGGCAAGTCATTTACTGTTTCCCACATGAAGTAAAAAAAGGTACTGGAAGCTGTGGGATTTTCTGCATTTGAGGAAATAAGTAGCGTGCCGTAAATAGAAAAATGACGATAGGAAGTGCAACAAATGACAGCTCTTGTTCCCTAGTTCCAAATTGTTCAGCGTGCTAAATAAGATGCATGACTGCCCCAATGGACAGCGTTTTGGCATTATTAATGAGCGGATCGTAGTTCGTGAATATTTTTTCTTCTGCAATACGAGGGTCGACGTGGAGTACTAGTGCAAAGAATGCTCATAATGTGGCGATCGCAAGGGACAGAAGAATAAAATACGTGGTTCTCTTCAGTATTACAATGCCGTAGCTCCTTTCGAGAGAATTGCACTCAACATTATTAGGACCTCTGGCACGGCCTTTGGACAGTAGTAAATGCATTCCAGTAGTAATGAAATATTTTACAAAGCTTCCTAAAACATTCCCTGACAAAGTATACAACTGTTAGTGAATTTCTAACCCTGTATGGAAAATGTCGGTGCGAATTTCATCTGCTCATCCATTCTAACCAATTGATGAAATTTAACTCCATCATCTTAACAGGACTGTTTAAACAACTCGGAATGTATAAAACTCGGACTAATCTCCTGCATCACTAAACAGACGGCATCGTTGAGTGATACAACAGAACGGTATTTAATCATCTATTGTTATTCGTATCCAGAGTAGCAACAGGATATGGATTGTTACCTTTCTACTGGCCTACAGTCACTTTTCCCCACAAATGATGTTTAACCGGAAAGTATTACCCCATTGTAGTCTGACATTTGGACGACCATGCGATACTTCTTAATCGCCCGATAAATATGTTCAAAATATGCAGACATGATTGGATGTGTTTCTAGGGCTTGGTGTCTATGACGTAAGTGATGGTTCTTTCTCTTTGTTAAGTCGCTTTAGTTGACATAGAGGGGATTATGTCTTTGGGCATAATCATTAGGCATAGCCATTGGCCTGCTATTGGCCTGGATGTCGTTAGAATTGGAACTTGTTCATTGTTGTTGTTCCATTTTGTTTTTGTCCTTTGGTGTCCTTGTTTAGGTCTTTAGAGAGTAGTTTCTTCCTTTGTTTGTGTTACGCGATGTGATGTGAGTCTGTGAATGCGACATGTCATCAAAGAAGGAGACGTCCCAAATGGCACTTTGTAATTATTACAGTCAGTGAATACTGCAAATTTATTGATTTTAAACACGATCAAATGTACATAAGAACACCCACACACAATTTTCAAATGAGTTTCTGTAAAACGCTTAAATAATTCAGAATATTTTATAATATTACATAATTAATTATATCTGATATAATTTGTCATTAGAAAAATAATAACATAAACTTACTTTGTAACAAGAACCGTTCTAGAGATATTGAAATTTTTTCAAATAAATTTATAATATAAATTTCATAAAATTATAAAGCTATTAACTACTAAATTTCAAAATATGGTATCTGGTTCTAGATTTTTAAATAGTAAAGCCGGATATAAAATTTCGCGAAAGTCCTTTAATATTAATGGCTGCAATTGTGTACACAAGAAATCGACCACAGACACCAGACAGACATCACTTCAAAAATAGCCAGATAACTATATATTATTTTCGCATATGTAGTTCGCCTCATTTACATGAGAAAAATTATGCAATAGTATTTGAATTTTGATGCCCAATAATTCGCCAAAAGTAATTTATCTATCTGTCTGTGTGCAATTTTTGGCGATAAATTTAGAGACAATTTGACAAAAAAAGATCACTTGGTAAATTTTAGAATGTTGCTATACTGGCGAAAACTTTGCTAAATTTACTGAAAAGACATTGACTTACACACAGGATTCCAGATTGATGAATATTCAATATTTTAGGAAAATGAAATTTAATTTATTTGATAATTTCTGTCGGTTTGGAGGAATTATTTATATTGATTCAAAATATAATGAAAACGGCCAATATGAATGTCCCTAACAGCATTTTTTTCACAGTGATGTAAGATTTAAGTCACACTGTGACTTTGGGACGTCACAGGACGTCGCAGTACGTCTCGGCAATGTCATATTGAGGTCACAGCGAAGTCATTTTGGTCATTTTCATGGTCGTTTGTGACGTCGCATATTAACTTGTTTGTGACGTCACATTGTAAGTGCCATTGTAATGTCGTCACATTGTTACGTGTTTATTAAATTGTGGAAACGTCAGAGAATATAGTCACAATGAAGTTACAAAGTTACTAATAAGTAACATCGAATAAAAGTCACAAATAAGATGTCACATTGTGACCCAGGTATCACGTGACTACAACGTCACTGTCACACATGTGACGATCTTTGCTGTGAGGGGTATAACATTCAACGCTGAAATCCTTATGACATGGATCTCATACATTCTTATTAAACTAGGAAATGAACATAGTGAGAGTATTATGTAAAGTAAGGCATGTGCTGCCCACATAATATTTTTTAATAAGAAGAATGTAATAAATTAATTGGCGTGCGATTAAACACGAGTTTCTTATGCCATAATCCATTTTTAGTAGCTTTTCTTTCTCCCAAACTTTACAAAAATGTTTAGAAAGCTCGGTATTATGGATCCAATGGAATGATGACGAGTTATCCTTCATTTTAAAGGCTTGAAAGAAATATTTCGATTGGTTCCATACCTGACAATATACCCCCAGGGAGGCGTTAACTTGCCACCCGGGGTGATCTAATGGCGTAACGAACAAAACAAAAAATTATCGCGGCTTTTGTTCACAACGATGATTGAAATTATCAAGTCTGGTAGTCATTGAGGTATAATTAAACAATTGTATCCGTGATTATGACAAATTTTGGCCTATGATGCCATGTTAAAAAAATATAATACTTAGAATAAATTTCGAAATATTCGTTCGAAATAATTTTTTTTTATCTATTTCTAGATTGCTGTATACCAAAGACGACTGTAAAATTAAAATAGATCATAGATAGGCGAAAATAACATATAGTAAATAGATCACAGGCAGACCAAAATTACTCCAAATATATAGTCCAAACGTATTCAGAAGATCTAAAAACATGTATGGAAATCAATATTTTGAATTCGAAAATTTACATGAAAACAATATTTTCTCCGTACTACAAACATTACTTTCTGATAGTATTACATACTATGAGAAATTAAAAATGATGGAACCAACCAATTTTGTGATATAAGCTTAGTTACCAGAGTATTTTATTTTCTCAGAGTAAATCATACCATGACAAAGCAAAAATGAACGGATCAGCCAGTTTTGTGATATGAGCTTACTTCCCTGAGCGTTCTTACCAAAGCATTTTACTTTGTTATAGTATTACAAACTGTGAGAAAGTAAAAATCAAGAAAACGACCAAAATTGACCAGAAGAATCCTGCTAACATTTATCGAATAAATACAAGAACAAATTGATCAAACAGTTTAAAAGAGCAGTGAAAAAACTACGTTATTAAGAGAAATATAACAGAGAAAGAAGTAAACTTTATGTTTCATATCAAAAACTACATGAACTGGCGCCATCAAGTAAATACAATTAAAATTATATCGAGTTCAGAAAATGAAACAATATATTAGTGCCTTGCTTCATTAAATTATAATCTGAGTTACTTAATTTATTCTAATTAAATGTCTTAAAAGTCAAATGTATTACTGAATTTATTTTTATACTAATTAAATAATTAAAGTTATATATAATTATATTAATTAAATACAAAACACCAATATTTTTAGATTAATTTGTATAATCAATAAACTAATAAATATTTTTTCTGCTGTTACCTACTTTTGAACCAATGCATTTTTACTTTCGGTTTATGGTATATAGTTTATTTAGTTACTCTGTAATACAAATAAAATATAATATTCCTTTTGCAAATACGAGTTTTTGTAAAATTATAAAATAAATCAGACAAAAATATTAGTGAATTTATTGAAACATTCCTTTAAATGTATGTACATTATCCATAAAGAGCGCAAGAATTTGCTACATTGTGTTCCCTACATTAAAATAGAACATATATATCTAGTGCGCTTCGAAAAGTAAAATAAAACACATTTCATAAAATGAACAATAATACATTAATGTAAATCTAAACAAAATATGGAATATAAATAAATACATGACATATTGTTAAAAAAATATTTTGTCATGAGGTATTTAAATTGCACTATTCCGCAAAGTTCCGTCAGGTATTCTTTATCGGTTAATTACTTAATCATTTTCATTTCAACTAAGATCGGTATAAATATGTTAATAATTTGTATTACGATAAATGTAACATACATTTTTGCCTTCTTAAAAGTAGTATTTCTGTCTGATGTCTGTGGTCGATTTCTTGTGTATACAATTGCAGCCATAAATATTAAAGGACTTTCACGAAAGGTTATATCCGGCTTTACTATTTAAAAATCTAGAACCAGATATCATATTTTGAAATTCGAGCGAAAACTTCGACATTTATTCAAAATTTTATATTTTTGTGCCAAGGCAGTATAGGACAAAATTTAACATAATCATGCATAAAAGAGTGAGTTTATGGATTAATGATGAAGAAACTTAATATTTTCAATCATTGTTGAGACAAATAGTCGAAATACAGATTTCTTTGTTCGTTCCGCCATTCGTCTCTTCCCCCTTTTAGGGACAAATATCCCCCCGGGGGTACCATGTCAAGTATGGGATCAGCCTAAAGATTTTGTCAAAATCTTGGAAGTGGAAGGTAATACACTATAGTTGCAATTATTTGAACCCACACCATCGGTGTTTCAAAACCTTTCTTGCAAAATATGAGAAAAATAATAATTCTGGTATGAGAACGTCAAATTGAACTACAATCCAGTTAACTATTCTTGTAACTACATTTTAAAAGAAACTATATTAATTTATCTGTCAAAAATATTTTGTACAAACTGTTTTGAGATCAACATATTTCGTAAAATGATTTCTTTATATCATAAAATTATTAATGTTTCAATTAATAAGAATTTCACTCGTTTCATAAATGTACATACTTATGTCCAACGATAATTTCTCCAAAATATAAACAAGTTTTCTAAAATTTGCAAATGTGTATATAACGTAGATTAATGCAACCGAAAACAGCTACACATATTAGGACGATGAATCGTGTAAAACCCAACATATTTCATAAACTTGCAAATGAGGTGTTGCTTAATACTTTACAGGCGTACTTCGTTGCTGAAAGTATAGGAACAAAAATTGTATAAGCTATGTGATCAAAACGATCATCCAGATGGTTGTTCATAAATGACTTAGCGAAAATGCAAATTATGTACTTGCATTTGTGTATGTCAAAAACAGGAAAATTAACACGCTGGAATCAATCGGTTTCGAAGACAAAAATAGCCTTAGAGCCTTCTTAAGAAAGTCTAAGCTTCCTTTTTCGGCTGTAGTTGCCATTTTATTTGAATTAAGCTTTTAGGTACAACTGAATAAGTGATTTGAGTCCTGTGTTGGAAGTTCAATTTCTCTTATGGTATTTTGCTCTACATTCAATGTGTCCCACTTATTGTTCTTTCCACCTGCGTGGTTTTACAAATATTACTTCTCTCGCTGTTGGCAACAACATTTTCCAGCTTTTGTAACGTACGCTGTTTTGTACATCATTCTCTGATCTTTCTCTCACGGATGAAGGTTGCGCTTCTCGTATGTCCTGAAGAAGAAGGCTATTGTTTTTTCTAAACCGCTCAATACCATTAATGCCGTGTTGTATGCTGTTCTTAACGAAATTATTTTAGTTGTATGCAAATATTTATTAACCCTCTAGGTGAACGGGGGAGTTTCAGAGGGCCTGTAATGAATTTAAGATTTTTTTTGCTCCCCGAGGGGGGGCAGACACGAAAAATAATATCCGTTAGGGAGTTATGCCTCGAGTCGATACTATAAGTGTGCAAAAAAAACAGTCATTCAGTTCTTCATGGTTTGGAGTGACTTTTAGAAAATCCTTATTTTTCCGACCTCAAGGGCAGGAAATCAGAAGTTCGTCTTAAGTTTCTGTCCAGTAGTCAGTACTAAAAGTGTGCACAACTTCAATCTTATAAGTCACTGGAGAGATTATGCAGCGCCTATAAAGCAAACACACGTTATATAGTTATTTCATGTATTGGAATTTGCGGATGGGACGTACTTCAATATTTTACAGACTAATATCATTACTTAGATTAATCCGGTAAAATTGTAGGGAAATGCAAAACATATTTGAGAACTATTCTCCCACTATACGACATTAAAATCGTAAATATTTTTTTCATGAAATTTTTAAATGTTGCATAAAAAAAGCAAGCTGAGAAAGAATTTTGCATTTCTAATATTTGACTTCGGATGGATTTTCTAAATTATTCTAATATTAGAATAATCATCATCATTGTCAGAGTCTTACTACGCCTTGATTATCTGTATTATGTCTTGTTATACTCAAGCATCATCCCCAACGAATACATTTTCATCACTTTCAACCTCTGTCAGAGTTCACACAATCCTTCCTTTTTGTTCAGAATAATTTCTTTTAATCAATAGTGTCGTTGTAATCGAATTTTTATAATTACCGAAATAAAAATAAAACTTTATTTACATATCTATGTACATAATAAGGATGAAAAATGAAAGACTAAACATAGTATTCCAAATTTATTTTGTCCAAGCTTCGAGTAACGGGATGTCAGAAAACCTGAATTTTGACCTGAAAGACACAGATATTCATCAATGATCTATCTCCGATAATTTAAAAAGACCAACAGAAAAATGGCTTTAAATTATCGAGCTGTAAGACTGGTGAAATCGCTTTTTCCAGAAAAAAGGTACCCAAGCATAAAGCAGCTGGCAAATCCAAACGAGCAGGTAAGCCAAAACCAGCACCCAAACCTAAACCCAAGACAAATGTAATATCAACTGTTGCAGCTCAGCCGTCCTGCAGTGGTGCATCCAGCTCAAAGAGTCCTGCTATTATATACTGTGTCGTCAAGAAAAACAATTAGACATGATACAGTGTAATACGTGCCGTGTTTGGGTACATGAAGAATGTTGTGGCCTTACAAGTAAGGGAAAATGCTATATATCTGTATGTTCATCTTGTGCCGACTCTCATTAAAGTTTTACGTTGATTTAACCCTTTATCTACCAACGGTACTTTAAAGTACCAGTGGATTCAAACTCTAATACAACTAATTCTATTCAAATAATCTCGAAGGTACTTTTGAGGATCAATGTCATATACTTCACTTTAGTGTCAAGAGATGCCAGTAGAAATTCTAGGCAGTAGTTCTCGTTCAACAAAGAATATTGTAGCCTCCCTCTCTACTTGTCAACGTGTATTTTTAAGACCAACGATACTGCAAAGTTTATCTCTCTGCATAGCCTCAAATTTTGAAGGTAAGTCAATCATATATTTTTTTTCTCGTTTAATATCACCTAATAATTGATATTATTGTAAAATTTTCATAATTGAAGTGCTTATATTTTATTTACAAAGGGTTTTTTGTAACGGTACTTCAAAGTACCGTTGGGTCACACACAGCAGGGTCGTAGCCAGAAATATTAGTGCACACGGCAAGCAGTAGAATTGATGCCCGACCACACGATTTCACATTATTACTTTAAAAAAAAACGTCTGCATCTTAATTGTTCCCCCTCTCCAGGTCAGCACCTGGAACGGTTGCCCCCCCTCCACTAGTTACAGTTCTACTAAACATAGAAGCACTATAGTAATGGTAATTTAATAAAAGAAAGAATAACTAACGAATTGTTTGGCGTGGTTCAATAGCTCCTCATTTTTTAATACATTTTACGTACATATATTTAATTGAAACAGGGGTGGAGCTAGAGTCTGCCCGATGGCGACGGGTGGAGGGGGGCTCAAATTCGAAAACAAATTTGAAAAAAAAAATCTTGAAGGCCATTCCTTATGAATGAAAATTCCTGGAAATTCCTCCGGCAAGATTAGGACTTTTATCTCGAACACGCCCCCCTCCCTTTTAACAGCACTCTGTTTTCAAATAATTTAGTTTTCAAAAATACATGCAGAATTTTAGGAAAAATTTATGAATACATAACATAAGGATTTGAATATACTCCTTTTACTGTATCTTTTATTTATACTAATCTTAAAAGTTTTTATTTATATATATTTTTAACTATTAATTTCCTAAAAGAGTTATACATATTTAAACTGTAAATAAATTGTATTATTGATGACTAAATATCATGAAAGTACAATTAAATTTGAATTATTTTCGTGACTTTTAAAAATCAATTATTTTATGAAATAGTATATTTTAGTATATTTTCAATGATTAATATACTGCCTATTTTGCTTTTAGATATGCCGCGAAAAAGAGGACTAACTACCGAAGAGGCGTTGTACCTATTAGAAAATCTTCCTTCCGATAACAGCGACACGCCGATAGAAAGTTCTGATGAAGAAGTTCCTGAAGACAACAAACCAACAACCTCATTGTCTGGCTTCCACGCTATTGTTGATGCAATTGAAACAAACAGTGATGAAATCGAAACAGGCAGTAGCTCTGATGACGAAGAAGAAATCCATGGAATCTGGAGAAAGAGAAATGCTTCTACTACCATCCCGATTTTTTCATTGGATTCGGGATTCATTGATTCATCATCGGGATCAATTCTTTCATTGCATATACTGAAACACGAAAAAATATGTCCATTTTGGAATAAATATAAAAGAGAGGTGACTCAAGGTCTTCTAACTCTTTCAAGACCAGAACCGAAGCGAAGAGGAAGGTCAAAGTCAACAGTAAATGAAATGGCAGATGATTCCCCAAAACCTGTGGTCAATAAAAAAAGAAAACGGAAAACATTTTCAGTTTCTAGTGATATTCGTATTCAAAACAGGGGATGTCATTGGCCCACATTTGCTTAAAATGTAGTAAATGATTTTCCATCGTATCATGTGTCACTCTTATTTCATTTTTTTCCAAAGTACCAATATTTTCTCAAACACAGTGTCCCAACGGTACTTTAAAGTACCAGTTCATTTAATTAGCTTTAATTAACCCTGTATTGCGAAATTGCTTATTTTTATTGCATGTATCTTCTAATGAGTCCTCAAGTAACAAGAAAAAAAATATGTTAAGGGAGATTTTTAATTTTATCATAATTCGGTAGATAAAGGGTTAAGGTGTTTTTTTTGCATAATTTTTAAGGGTGCCCGTATTGGTACAAAGGTTCCCAACATGGGCACTGTCATTATTAGCACCTATCTGATGTTTTTAACTCAATTAACATTTTTTCCCTGTTACCCCCTGCAAGGAGAATACATCCACCAATTTCCAATTTTTATCTGCTAAAACAAACATTATAATAATTAAAATGCTTCGGGGTGCCCATATTTGGGTCACTTACCTTATATCTTGTAAAAATCTTATTATCTTGTAAAAAACCTTTCAAGACCGACTGGAGGTCGAACGACGACTTTTCTAATTGACCAGCCTATGTACTAACATTGAGCTACTGGGGCGGTATTGGAAGCTCTTATTGTCAAAGACATTTTTCCATTCTCCTTCATGTGGCGTAATATTAATGTGTATCTGACAAATGATCAAATCCTGCCACTTTTTACTCAGGTTAGCCTTTTAATGCAATATTTTCCCCAGGTTAGTTTCATGTGTGGTTGTCTGTCTTCTGCTATTTTAAACCGGCCCTTAATTTTCAAAATTTCACTGAATCAACACCAGTTGTGTAGGGTCACATTTAAATTTCTAAAATAACTTCACTAACTTGTAGGATTGATTTGATCGAGCGCCATTGTAAAGGATCTTGCTGACCGAACTGAGTACCGAACCACGGATCTTGTAACTGGCCGACGCTCTACCGTTGTACCATAGAGACAGAATTGCAGAGACAGAATTTATCGTCAAATTGAACTTTGAAAGCTGGTGGCCCCTGGAAAACCCGCTCGTTCTCGGGGGTTTTAAATTGTGAGTGCAGTAGTGTCAACTAATTCAAGGGCTTTATTTTCATTCTTATAATATTTTAATTACTTATACGTAGTTTGTTAAAAATGTAAGGCCACTTAGAAGTGTTCACTTGAGTATCTATCATTTGAGTATCGGAGTATCTGCCACGTCTCACAAGAGTTGTTTGGTTAAAACCTCTTCACTTTAACGCTACGCCTACAACATAACAACATTTCGAATTCAATTTACATATGGAATTTAAATTTATCCTTGAAATATTCTGTTCTGTGGTTTCCTAATCCTTACATTGCGTGCCACCCGGGGGCATTTCCATAACATGTTTCATCTCACACGTGCTGGCACGTTATGGCAAGCTTAACATAATTTGCACTGAAGCGCAACACGGGAATGGTTGTTATGCATTTGAGAGGGCAGTGTGGTTTTTAAAAATATTTGCATTAGAATTTTAGTTAAATTTTCAGTTTATGAGTGCATTCCAAGTGTTATAAACAATGTAGAGTTAAACTCGTTTAAACAGAGCTCATTTGAATTTAATTATGGATATTACTTATTTAAAATTTGTTTCTCAAGTAATTGTTAGCTAAATCGATGAAAACGTTGAATTGTGCGTCAATTATGCATTGGGTCTTTGCATGACGTTGCTGCATAACTTGTTTGTAAGGCTCAAAGGCAAAAACAGCCAGTTTTATGCTATTTGCGTTCAGGCAGAGGGGGCTACAGCTTTTTTTCATGACTGAAATTTCGTTATAATAACTTAGTTTTATTTATAGACACCTTAATGGTCTGTCCAAATTAGGGATAACCACATATTTTGTTTACCTATGAAAATTGCTTTAATCGCAGTGTTCTTGAAATCGTGTTTGTTGGATATAATTAAGAAAAAAAATACATTCTTGTAACGTGGTTGTAAACTTTACTCACTACTTGCCCTGTCATGGCAGCTAATTCACATTTAATTTCACATACTAACATTGTTGTCTAGACTAAAATTAAATAGTTATACTTCTTATATTTTCTGTTGCTGCACATAAAGTATCATGCATCAAAATGTGGTGAAATATTATTATATAACTGATTATTATATATTAATTTTTCCCTACAATTTGGTGCGTAACTACTTATTTTTTTGCACATACACCACGATGGGAAACAAACTGAAAAAAATCTGATGTGGTCAGCACATGGCTTTCCTTATATAATGCTATAAATTTACTACTTTCACGCTAAGAAATAGGTTATTCTTATAGTAGATATTTATATACTTTCCAAGATATTGACTTTTTAACAATTAGTCGTCATTTTCATTAATTTAGAGTCATTGATATCCATTTGACGAGATTTTCGTTAATTTGGCAACATTTAAAAAAAGTCGCCAATTTGGCGACATTTCGCCATATTCATAGCCAAAATATCGCCATGCTTTATGGGCGGAGAAATAAGTTATTCTTATAGCAGATAAATGCTACTGGCGTTCAAATGCAAAAGTGTTACTCAAAGTATATTTTTTCATAAACGGAACGAGTTAGATTTATGAGAATGATGTCCACACCAAATTTATGGCATAATAATACATATGAAAAGTAAACAGGTTTTTCAACAGTTAATATTTATTTTTAATTTATGGGATTTTATGATAAATTTATTTGAAAAATGGTCAATATCTCGAGAAGGTTCATGTTAGACTTCAAATGTTAATGTCAATCGTTTTCTAAGGAAAAATTACATAAGAAATGTCTATTTGCGTAACTTTATTAAAGGTTTTGATGTTTC